>JACDJE010000608.1:41630-58509 GCA_016647715.1 Pavo muticus | reverse complement strand
GGCGGTGCCCGGCGGCAGGAAGCGCCGCACCGCCACCACCAGCGCAAGGCCATGCTGTCCCCGGCAGCGCCGGCACCGCCGTCCTCACCGCCGCGACCCGGAGGCGGAAGCCCGGCGCCGCGACCCGCTGCGGGGCGGCCGGGAGGAGGAGCGGTTACATTCCCCCCCGCCGCCTCACCTCCCTCCCAGCAGGAAGAGCCATGCGGCCGTCCCGCCGCGCCGCAGCCGCGCTGAGCCCTGCCCGTGGGGAAGGCGGCGGTTTGTCGGGGCTGCTTGTCCCCAGGGTGCTCGCCTGCCTCGTGTGGGTCTGCGGGGCCCGGAGCCCGCCGGAGGCGTTCTGCCCCGCTGTGCTGGGTCCGAACGCATCGCGCCTGGAACAGAGCTGCGATATGGAGCAGGCGGCTGCTGGCATCGGCGCGTGGGGCCTGAGCTTGGGGAGCCTGCTGGGTGCGCGCATGGCTCGGGGTGGCGGAGAGAGCTGTTGCTGCTTCTCATAGGGAGCTGTTGTAATGCAGAGGCACAGAAGTCCCAGTTCAGCGTTAGTGCAATAAGCTGGCAGCGATTTCCAGTACCTAAGGCTGTGTAGCCTACAGAATTGCTGTAATAGCAAAGGTTATTTCCATATTGCTCCCCTGTAAATTATTAGAGGTGATGACTTGGGTGAGTGAGGGCCCTGTCTGCGCTGAGCCCGGAGCAGAGGAGCTGAGGGGAGGCCTCATGGCAGCTGCAGCTCTTCACAGGGAGCAGAGGGGCAGCGCTGAGCTCTGCTCTGTGTGACAGCGACAGGGCCAGAGGGAACGGCATGGAGCTGTGTCGGGGGAGGGGCAGCTGGGGGTCAGGGAAGGGTTCTGCGCCAGAGGGTGTTCAGGCCCTGGAACAGGCTGCCCGGGGCAGTGGTTATGGCCCCGAGTGCTGGAGTTAAGAAGTGCTTGGACACTGCTCTCTGAGGATTTGGATTTTCAGTGGTCCCTGTGTGGAGCCGGGGGTTGGACTCAGTGAACCTTGGGGGTCCCTTCCAACATGTTCTGTTAGGATGTGATTTTCTTCAGGTGATGGATTTGTACGCAGCCATAAGGGCAACAACCAGTGACACACTATATGGCAGACGTCTGAAGCAGAATTTGCTGTTAAAAGGCATTGAGAAACATGGCTAACAGCAGGTCTTCTGAAATAATAACTTAATATTTTAATTTTTTAAGTGTGATAAGGCACTGGCACAGGGTGTTCAGAGTGGTGTTGGATGCCCCGTCCCTGCAGACACTCGAAGTCAGGATGGCTGGGGCTCTGAGCACCTGATCTAGTGTAGGTGTCCCTGTTCATTGCAGGGGAGTTGGACCAGATGTTCTTTAAAGGTCCTTTCCAACTCAAACCATTCTGTGATTTTACAAATTGATGACTGTGAGGAATTTAACACAAAACTGTAAAAGTATTGCAAGGGGAAATACAAAAAGGTGTTAAAATGCGCAGTGTTAGTCCAGTGTTATAAAACAGTATTTGTGCTGTTAGATGGGTCAGAGTAGCTCTGGGTGAAGAATGAAGTACATCTTTGCATATGTATGCTGCAGCAAGAAGTGCATCCTCTGACCAATTCATTTGCTGTTACATTGCTCAGAGGAGACTTCGGAGTGTTACCTGGAGACCATCGCTCCACAGTCCACAGTACATGTGGACTGTACTGCAGTTACCAGTGTGCAGTGATTTCAGCTGTTTGCTGCCTTGTTCAGCTGTGGGTGTAGCTCTTCTGGCTGCTGCAAATACCTTGTAGAGTTGCATATAGCTGAGTACAGTGTAGAACTGCCTTAGAATCATAGGATCCTTAGACTTGGAAAGGACCTTTAAAGGTCATCTAGTCCAACTCCCCTGCAATGAACAGGGATGTGCATGGGTAAATCGGGTTGCCCAGGGCTTGATCCAGCCTGGCCTTGAAAGTCTCCAGGGACGGGGCATCTACCACATCTCTAGGCAACCTGTTCCAGTGCCTCACCACCTTCACTGTAAAAGATTTTTTCCTTATATCCAAGCTAAATCTGCCCTCTTTAAGCTTGAAGCCATTTCCCCTTGTTCTGTCACCACAGACCCTGCTGAATAGTCTGTCCGCTTCTTTCTTGTAGCTCCTCTTTAGATACTGACAGGTCGCTATCAGGTCACCTCACAGCCTTCTCTTCTCCAGGCTGCACAGCCCCAGCTTTCCCAGCCTGTCCTTGTAGGAGAGGTGTTCCATCCCTGGGATCATTTTTGTAGCCTTCCTCTGGATTCACTCCAGCAGATCCACATCTCTCTGGTACTGAAGACTCCACATCTCGACACAGTACTCCAGGTGAGGTCCCACCAGCACAGAGCAGAGGGACAGGATCACCTCCCTGTCCACACTTCTTTTGATGCAGCCCAGGATACAGTTGGCTTTCTGGGTTGCAAGGGCACACTGCTGGCTCATGTCCAGCTTCCCACCCACCGGTACTCTTGAGACTCTTCTGTTCACACTTGATTAAAAATATGTTTTAGAGCTTAAAACTGGCATGGTCTTCTTGTTCCTTTAACTTCAGGATTCAATCCTTCCTTTGAAAAATCTTAAATAGAGCAAGACCCTAAGTTTATCTCGGCTTACTTTTCATGCAGGATTAATTTTGGATATAAGGAAAAAGTCTTTTGTAATGAGGGTGGTGAGGCACTGGAACAGGTTGCCCAGGGATGTGATTGATGCCCTGTCCCTGGAGACTTTCAAGGTGAGGTTGGATCAGGCCCTGGGCAACCTGATGTAGCTGTGTGTGTCCCTGATCATTGCAGGGGAGTTGGACTAGATGACCTTTAAAGGTCCCTTGCAACTCCAAGGGTTCTATGACTCTATGAATACATGTTCTGGTAAATTTTGATTCTTTGTTCATTTTATGTGGCTGTTTTTTTTTTTTTTTTTAAGTGATTCTGAAGTATTTTGATTGGATTTAAGAGGAAAGGTATCAAAAATAATATGGTTGAGGTTGGGTTTTTGGTTCTTATTTTGTTTTTTGTTTTTGTTTTCTGCCATTTCTCATGTGTTTCTTACAGATCCTTTTCCAATTGATCCAATCCAAGAAAATTACGTCCGTAATGTGAGAAACTGCATTTTTTCCACTGTCCATCCCACACCTTTTAAATCCAAAGTTCTTCTTGTGGCTGTTTCAGAGGTTGGTATTATTTTGGTTCCTCTCCAGCTTATAGCAATTGTTAAAATACATATTGTGGTATATTTTAATATTCATAAGCTGTTTATTGTCAAGGTGTCAGTATATACTTTAAACAAATAGAACATTTAAAACATATTGTGAGATGTCTTCTGATAATAAAGCATATAGACAACACATTTTTTATCACTGGAATTTTGATCATATTCAAGTACCATGTGTATTATGTTTTTCTCCAGGAAGTTATTGAAGATATTTTGGATCTTCATATATCTGTCAAAGAAACATCTGATTTTCTTCAGTTTGTCAGTGGTGAGAAAGTGTTACATGGGTCTGTTCCATTAGCCCATAGATATGGAGGTCATCAGGTAACTAACCCTTATTCTTCCAGGTGGAATCGTGTAGCTCTTTTACTGTGGATTCTACCTTAAATTATATTATGTACTTGAATTACGTATGTCTACGTACTTGTAAATGTTGCACATATACTCGTAAGTACATGAATGTGTGTGAATGTTTAGATGGCAGGTTTGCTCTTTGTGAGGGCTGTGGATAGAAGAGAACTACAACACCCTTTCATGGTACCGTGTCTGCTTTTTCTGCCTCCGTTCTCCCAGAAGCAAATTATTCTTTTAGTTTCTGTTTGCTGCAGAGTCTGCTTTGTACCCCACAGCCTGACAAGCTCTGGTTGTTGATAGGTACTATTGGCTCAGGGGAGCGAAGAAGGACAGAGCCTCACTGAATTCAGCAATAGCATGATTTAATAAGAGTTAAGTTTCATTAAGATAGATGAAATTATTCATGGAAAAGAGTGGTAGAATTTGGTGCATAATTTCCAGTTTAAAACTGTGTATGTATTACAAGCCATGTTGGTTGAAAGGCTCATTATGCAAAAGACAGACAGGTCAGTAGCTGGCTTTGTAGCTGGAGGGTAGAGGGGAAAGTATGGGGATTACTGTGTCAGTCTGTGGTGTCTGATTCATTGTTGCTGTGAGTGTGAAAGTACCGCTTTAGGGATCAATATCTTAGTTGCTCTCTGAGTGTGTGTCATTGTACTGCGTAGATCGCAGCGAACCCACGTGCAATTTGTACTGCTTAAGTTTAACTGCTGTTACTAATAGAAGAAATGACTTGATGTTCATTTCTGCTAGTTTGGCAGCTGGGCAGGTCAGCTGGGTGATGGAAGAGCCCACTTGGTCGGAGTGTACACAAACAGGTGCGATGTTTTCTGAAATGGCTGCTCTACTGTATTCTACACAGCTGTGTCACACAGAACCCAGGGTGCGTTGTTACGAACTCTGATGGTATTTTTGCAGGCGTGGTGAGAGGTGGGAACTACAGTTGAAGGGCTCAGGAAAGACCCCATACTCCCGGTGAGTTGCAGTTAATTCATTCATAACAAAACTGGATGTTTTCTGTTTTAGAGTTGCCTAGATTTTACGACTGATTTCTTTTCCCTTTGTTCTCTGTAGGAATGGTGATGGAAGAGCTGTGCTTCGCTCTTCTGTGCGGGAATTTCTGTGTAGTGAGGCTATGCATTATCTTGGAGTTCCAACAAGCAGAGCTGCTAGGTATTACTCTTTTTTTTGTCTTAGCATCCTTAATTGAAGGCAATTTTGTGCCCGAGTTTCACTGAGCACCAGTAGAGCAGAACAAGGACAGACCTTTCTTTTCACATGTATGCAATTGGAACCCTTTCTTAGATATTTTTTGGATAAAACTTTCCAGTAATCATGAGCTCCAGCTGCTTACCCATTTGCTTTTATGTGTGATATGCTTTAAAATATTATTGTGTTTAAACACTGTATAGTGTACTGTCTTTGTATTGTGCTGAACAGCTGTTGTGCTCCTCTAAGACTGTCTTAACTCAATTACCTTAATTTAAAAAGGGTAATCTGGTTCATTTGTGAAGAAAGTAAAAAGTAGAAATCAGAGTAATTGTATCTGACACAACTCCCCTTTCTCGTTTTTATGGTACTACAATCCAAATTTCTTCTATTAAATATATATATATAACTGTTCTTTCACTTCATATTCACCAGAAAAGCTTGCAAAAACAGCAGGGCTAGATTCCTGCTCTGTAGCACCCTTCATGTGTGTGGATGATCAGCGGGTCTGTTAGTACTTGTTACAGTCTGTTATTACACGAAAGTTACGCATTTTGATGAATTTTTCCAGAATTGGACCAAGCAGGAAAATGTTGGAAGTAACTCTTTCTGTGTTGTCATAGTCAGCTACTTGCAATCCTTAAGACTGGTAGGAAAAATGGTTAGATAAATGGGTGATGATATTGGAGACAGTCCTGAATGTAGATAATTACTTCCAATTCCTTATTTATATAAACGCACCTTGAGCAGAGAGGGAATTGTATTAAAAACTCATTTAAAACCAATTCTATTTGAACCAAAGAGGACTAAAATTCACTCATGTAGATGACCTTCTCAGAATGAACTGAAGTGAATTTTTCAGATGATTGTGTTTAAAATGCCGGGTTTATTTTGTGTTCCAAGGGGGTCACATGTCTGTACTTCAGAATTTCAGGCTTTAAAGAAGTAAATGTACTCTAGAAGAGGCCAATACCCATCTGCTGCATGTCAGGGTTTCTGTATTTGCAAAGTGTCTACAAATCTCTGTAGCGTTAATTCTAACACATTTTTCCTGTTGAAATGTGGTGTTTGCAAATGACATTTTGATGGTTTATTCACTGACTTCACCTTGAGAATGTTCAGTCTGCCAGAGTATCAGCAGGAAAGTATCTGGCAAGGTTATGTCCTTTCTTTGCTGTCGTTTCAACAAATTGTTCAGTGCAAAACCAATGTGAAATTACCACTTAACTGTGTACAAATTCTATTGAGTACTCAGCGTGCTTCAGTTCTCTGCTGGCAAATTGGTAAAATGCGTGGCTCTCTTAACTGCTGTACAAGCTCTCCCAAATGTTTGCGAGACTCCATTTGGAAAAACTCCAGCTGATATCCACATTCTTCCCCATGGGGAGCTGTAGTACTGAGGTTGGTGAGATTCACTTAGAGTTCCTGTAAAAAGAGTTTTTGGCAGAACTGTAGGGAAAAGCCTTACAGCTTAACCCAGAACACCCAGCAGGTTGGTTAGCTCTATTAATTTCAAGTGCTGTTTTCCCAATGGGGTGCTACAGTTTGTGACTATACTGCTTGCTAAGGAATGCTTCCTCATATGGTACCATTTTAGTCACATACTGGGACTACCAGTTAGCAGCGTCGGGGAGTCAGTCAAAGAGGTAAGCCAGTATGCAGTCTTCAGAACGAGATGGCCCTTAAGTGCAGACACTTGGTGGTCATGCAGAAGAGCATGCAGGGCACTTGGGAGCACAAAGTCTAGCCTTTAAGCTCGAGCTAGGGTTAGTTTGGGATGTAGTCCCTCTCTTCCTCAGCGAGAGCTGTTCCGGCTGCTAATGTAAGAGTGATTTCAGCACCCTGTCTCCTGTTGCCAAGTGTACCTCTGGTCTGCTGCTGTACAGGTAATGGTACTTATAAACTGGAGGGGCCATTTGAAAACTATTTTTATAGTGGTAGTGTGGTATCTTGACGTAGCTGCTCAGTTATCTGGCAAGCTTTTAAGTGTTATTTGTTCATCAACTTGTATTAGTAACTACGAAAGTCTTGCCGCCTCCTTGGATTTTCTGTAAGAGGAGTGCTGGTATTCTGTAGGAATTTTGCAGAGAGTGTGCTAAGGGTTACACAAATAAAAAAAACCCTTTGAGCAGAAGTCTGAAACAGCAGAACTGAGTACTGTTATTATCCTGGCTGCTCTCCTTTCGTGCTCTGATGCACGCTCTGTTGTACTGGTGTCTGGGGTCTTTTTGAATTTGTTTGTTTTTCTCGAATGATTAAGATTTCCTTCCTGCAGCTCACTCACATCAGCACTTTGTATCCTTACTCACCGAGACACAGCAATCGTTACATGACTGCTTCAAAAACAACTTTTTCTGGAGAAGATTTCCTAACATTGCTCCAGTAAAGCAATAGCGCTGAGAGTGGAACTGTAGGCAGAGTACCCTGCAGCCTCTGGTACCTCATCTAGACACTGTTAATTGTTTGCAAAGCCTTCTTTTAATATTTTGACTTCTGTATATTTTTTCCTTGCCTTTACCTGGAACAATTCACAGCCTTTTCTTTTCAGTTAATAGAGAACATTCGCATTGGGTAGCTGCTAATGCCTTCAGAAATGCAGAAAAAAATACTAATTTAATTTCAAAGCCACGGTTACCATCAGTTATTACTGTTGTAAGAATTCCTTCTAATTGCCCCTCTGTGGACAGCCTGTTCCGGTGCTCTGTCACTCTGGCAGTGAAGAAATTTGTCCTTGCATTAGTATGGAACTTCCTGTGTTCCAGATTCTGCCCATTGTCCCTTCTACTGTTGCTCACCACTGAAAAGAGTCCACCCCCATTGGCTTGACTCCTGCACTTCAGATATTTATAAACAGTTATGAGATCCCCTCTCAGTTTTCTCCAGAATGAAGAGTCCCAGGTCTCATCCTTTCCTCATACGGGAGATGCTCCAGGCCCCTCATCATCTTTGTGGTCCTCTACTGGACTCTTACTAGGAGATCCCTGACTTTTCTGAACTGGGGAGCCCAGAACTGGACGCAGTGTTCCAGATGTGGCCTCACAGCACTGATGCCTGGTGAACACCACTAGTTACAGACCTCCAACTAGAGCCTGTGCCACTGATCAGAACCCTCTGAGCTCTGCCAGTCAGCCACTTCTCAACCCACCTCACTGTCCACTCATCTGCCCTGCACTTTCTAAGCTTTGTTACAAAGATTTTGTGGGAGAAAGTGTCATAGGCCTTGAAGTAGCGTCAAAAGCCTTAGGTTTGTCTGGTGTCCTTTTCTGTGTCCCTCCAAGGAAAGTTTGGTTTTGTCTTCTGTTCAGCCTTCGATTACCTAAAAGATACCTTAATTATGTGCATTAAATTTCCAGTATTGTGCCACCCAGCTATTTTGAATTGGAAGATCTTTCTCAATTAGCAGAAAGCTAAGCAGAAAGCAAAGAATTATATGAATTGAGGTAATTTTTTCCTGCTTTTAGGCTCTCAAACCAGAAGTCTTCTGTGCCTATTGAAGGAAGAATGTTTCCTTCAAAAGATAACACCAGGCATTCCTTCTGCAGGATGGTTAATGTAATCTCAGTTGCTTTGGAGAGAAAACTTTCTACACATTAACCTTAGGAGAAAATGATGCCCTCACATGGCTTGTGATGATTGATGCAATTTTCTTCCTCGGATAATAACAGAAAATAGAGTGAAATTACCTATTTTATTTTGTAAGATGAGCGTAAATTTTGACGTATTTTAAAGCAAGCACAATTGGTTGTTTTCCAAGCACTCACTAATCTCAGTATTTGGATGAATGGGAAAATGTCTAGGATGTGCAGAATTGTAAGGCAATTGAAAGGAAGATACTGTTTTTAAAAATTCAAGTGCAAGGAGCAGTGAAGAAGAAAGAAATAATTATAATGCATCATCAAAATTATGCCTTTTTTGTGCGTTGATACTATTTGCAGAGTTCTCGATTGCTGAGGATCCCAGATCTGTCCCTGAGATTACTGAGACAGCAGTTTTGGCTCATATAAAAGGCAATCTGATGCAATAATTTGGCTTCTAATTTCTCTGTCTTTCCAATTTTGCTGTTGTCCTCAAGGGACTTGTGGCTTATTTATGTTATCATCTCATCAGTCACTGGGGTTCCAAATGAATGCAGTGCTTTTTTTGAATGCTACCCTCTCCCCAAGAACAATGTAGGTAATGGAAAATGGGCAGCACTGTGTAAGTAGAAAGGGAAAGCATCGAGCTAATGAAGCTTGCTAAGCTGCAGCTTTACTGTTTGCCTGTGTCGTTTGTAAAAACAAACTATTCCAGCACAAGGATTTTCTGAAATAAATAGCTATATAAAATATAGTTTGATCTCCAGTGTAAATTTATTTTCCTATAATAACTTCTTAATTTTCATTTCTTCTTTCTTACAGCTTGGTTGTAAGTGACGACGATGTGTGGAGAGACCAGTTTTATGATGGAAATATTAAGAAAGAGAGAGGTAATGAACACATCTCAGAGTAACATGATTTAGCACTGCAACTTAATTCCCCGTTGCAAAAATCAACTTTGTCATTTATGTGTAACAGAAACTGTGCAATAGGCTTCATTTCATTTATTGAGATAGAAAACCTTCCTGAGAAAATCAGTCTCAAGCACATCTTAGATAAAGAAGTGAAGCCCTATGGACAGACCTGCTATGACTGTGGCATGTGTTGGAGTGTACATTTTTTCACATGCCATTACAAAAATGATATTGGAATCTAGGGAAAATTTCCATTGTTCTGCAGGCAATACCGTAATGATGGGGCACTACTGTGGCTGCACCATTGCTCCATCCTCTAAACCTGCTCTGAAAAAGAGTGGGATGGCACAGCATGGATTAAAATCAGAAGTGTTTTACGCTGGTTTGTTCTTTGTTGCTGCCTTCTGTGGCGAGTTGTAATGTTAATGCAGTACTGGAATTCTGCTTGTGTTTGCTGGTATAGTGCATACTGCTAAACAGATGAAGATGTGGAGGAGTAAAAAGTACCAATTGCTTTCCAGCAGATTAACTTTTATCATTAAAATGTATGTGTAGTGTAGTATTACATGTATTCACCTGTTACGTGTAGAGCATACTTCTAGAAATACTTGTTTAACTATGCACATGTAAATTTTTTGTCTATAGAAAAAGACAGCATGTAATAGACCAAACTATGGGATTATTTTATGTTGCTGACCTAAAATTTAAACATGTGTATATATTTAAGGTGCGGTAGTGCTCCGTCTTGCCAAATCGTGGTTTCGTATAGGATCCTTAGAAATCTTGGCTCATTCTGGGGAACTGGACTTACTAAGGTTTGGATTTAGTCTTTGTAGTAATTCTTTTGGCTCTCCTAACAATCAAATATGTATTGGAATGCGTATATGCAGTTGAAGCTCAGGCGTAAATTATATATAAAGGAAGGTCGCATCATTTAGAAAGATAACCTGCTGTATTTTTACAAACATACAAAGGTTCTGAACTCACAGAGATAAAATCCCCCAGGTGTTTTTTAAGGCCTGAATCTTATAAAATCAAAAAGCTATTATAGCTCAAATATTTCTGGTAGCTAAGCATTGAGGGCAGGGGAAGCTGTATGTTTTGGTAAGATTTATAAATGTAGAGAATAAGGTGTTAATTTCTCATAGCTGTCTGTGAGGCTAAAGCAGCAGAAATCCCTAGCCCGAGTTTGTTGTATAAGCTACGCCCTCCAGGAACACATATTAGGTAGAAATTTATTGCACACGTTTAAACCTCTTAGCAATATTAATTTCTGTACGTTACTTCATCTCAGGCAATTAGCATGGCAGATGTTTGTTTAATGTTGATCATTCCTCTGTGGAAGCAATGTACTGACTGATAACAACTTGCAATAGCAATTGTTATGGGGTGCTTAAAAACAACAAGAGAGAAGTAGCAGCTGTTGCATGTTGTATTAATTGGTAATTCAAGGTTACTTCCCCTGTGACTCTGTGCTGTCTTTCCCCCTTTTTTTTTCCCCCTTTTTCTTTGAAATCTCACAGGAGTGTTTTGTTGTAAACCAAAAGATTGAATTAAGGAACTGAATTTAAAGCGACACAGCACTGTTTTTATTGTTGTTAAAGTATGTGTGAGCAATTGGTTTTAATGAGCATGTACAGATCTCTTGTGCTCATACAGAACAAGGGCCCAGGGCAGCCTGACTGTGGAGGCAGTGTGTCGGTCTCCCCTCTAGCAGCTGGGCAGCCCAGTACTCTGCTAAAGCAGTCACAGCTTGAGGAGAGTTCAGTGATTTGCTCCAACAGCCCGATTAGAAGGTAAAATATTTGTGTGCACAGCCTCACAACCCTTGCCCAGGTCCAGCCCTTGTCTGGCTCACCTACCCACGTGTAGGTGGTTCTTATAGCTGCCTGTGCCAGTGGCCCTGGCTAACTCTAGCAACAACAGTCCTATGCAGAGCTCATAATTGTACTAAGTGCCAGCTGCTCTGCTTTAAATCTGCAAATGGGGGCATCTGGTAGGCATCACAGTTTTTAATGTATGTATCCCAATTTCCTTAACCTGCCATATAGGAATGTTATGCACTCAGGGGAATGGCCAGCTATTATGTCAAGTAACCCTATTTAGTAAGAATTCAGTCATAAAATTTTCTGTGTGGAGAATTCTGATCTAGAGTTATTACTTGTAATGATGCAGCTTTTTTTGGATCCACAAATTACTTCTTTCCTGAAAGTCTGATATGATAGTATGTTAAACCAGATCCCATTGTGCTCTGGAAATGCAACACATGGGAGTAGTTTTAACTCAATGGCAGTCTACAGTTTTATTTATAGCTAGAACATTAGGTTGTATCTCTAAGCATTTGAAAGGGCTTAATCCAAAACTCATTGGAGAAAATAGATGGAGTTTTCTAATGCCTGTTTGTAGCAGGCCGTAGGTCAGCATTTAACTATTAAGAAAATAAGTTCTGAATGCTCAATTCTAAAAGTACCAATTTTTCTTTAATGAATTCTGCATCTCATGTTACAGGAAATTGCTGGACTTTATCATCCAGGAACATTTTCCATCGGTAGTCCCCAGTTATTCAGATAGGTATCTGGTAAGTCTTTTTTGAAAGTTACTTTTGTTTTCCAGAAGCTTGTGAACAAAGCATTGTACAAAGCTTTGCCAAGTTTGCAGCTTTATAAGGTTTCAACATCTGAAATAATCTTTCAGGTTTTATTAATAAAAGCCTCATTTACCCCTTGGTTGTTTCTTTTTTTCAAAATCCAGTCTGAGCATTCCTTTTCCACCACTTCTGATTATGGACGAGTTTATTGGGAAGCTTCCGTTTTCCCATTGCTTTCCGTTCTCTTACTGCTCAGACTTTTAAGCGAGCAATGGTTACAATGTGATGAATTAGGTTTTTCCTAATGTAGGAATAGCATATATAATGTCTTTGTTTCTTTTTAAGACTTTTACACTTGTTTTAGTATATCCTTAAGTACATAACTGTGTACTTCTATTGCATCTGTATGTACTTATTTAACTGTAGTCTCTGCTGAATAAAGCCATTTTGCAGTCACATCATTTAGGATGTGAACAAACGGTCCCAGTTGGCAGAGATCAGAGATGCACATTTAAAAATAGAATGTACAAAGTATTTCTGAAGTGAACCGAATGTTTATATTGTTTATTGTATTCCGTAGTTTTATGTGAAGTAAAACGTGTATTTGATTTTAGGACTTTTTCTCTACAGTCGTATCAGAGACAGCAAATTTGATTGCGTTGTGGATGTCTGTGGGTTTTGCACATGGTAAGCTGCAGTAGATACTGTCATGGCGTTGGCTTTATAGGAGTGACTCTATAGTTACTTACTTAAAGATGGCTTTTATTTGTTCCTTGGCTCTGCAGTCCTTCATATGTCCTTGCCTACAGCAGTATCTGTTATGCATTAATACTATGCAATTTTTTTCATAACGGAGTTGAGAAAACTTCCTGATTTTTTAAAGTCTGACTTTAACTGCAGAAACAAAGAACACAGCAAGAGTATGGGCTTCTCAGTACTGTTGTGATTATCTGATGTGCAAAGATGTGTAAGTTTAATTGCTCAGGATTTGATGCATCTATATAATAACCTGTCCTTTTATAGTGTAGGTACTGTGTAGGATAGAGTGCTGTCCACCCTGGTTTCAGGTTTGTATTTTGAAAAGTAAAGTAGCACTGTGTTGCTAATACAACACACAGTCCGCATGCAAAGAAACTTAACTGAGGAACTGTGGAAGATGCTGTTTCAATACCATGTCACACTGAATGGAAAAGGAAGCAGTGCCACCTAGGTATAGACACCAGCTGCAAGGTAATATAACAAACAATTGCTAATTTTCGTACTTCATACACCTGCCAGGTCAAGAATAAAAGAGACACGTTTGTTTTCCAGGATCTGATTTCTGCAGGGGAACTACTCTAGTTGTCTAGATTCAGTGGATTGATTTTACAGCAAATCTGGAGGCAACAGAATTCGGGTGGAATGTTACCTTTTGTTTCTCCTTGCTGTTTAATTGTAGGTGTGTGCAATACAGATAACTTCAGCTTGTTATCCATAACGATAGATTATGGTCCGTTTGGATTTATGGACTCCTATGACCCAAGTGAGTGTAGCACTTGTTTTTTAAATACAATTTTTGACTAAAATTAAATTACTTTTATTAATTTATGTAATTTCTTCTAATGTTATTAGCAAAAAAAAACCCACCCCAAGTATGTGTATTGTATGTTTGAACAGTTTTAGGGGGAAGAATATGTTAAAGACCAGTTTTATAATATGCTATCCAGGTTATGTTTTGATTGCTAAAAGTCTGAAAATAAAATATCACTATTAAGCCTGTTTTTATGAAGAATGCTTCCTATTGCATTTCATTGATAGAATAGATGATATAACAGGAACCTATAAAACTAGAAATTGCATATTGCTGTAAGCAGCCTGTGGCAAAAGTTGTATACAGCTCTACATGCATTATGCTCTGGCTTTGTAGTCACAGCAGCTCTAAGGAAGGAAAATAAATCAAACCTATCCTGTCATGGCATACGCATATAAAACTGAATATATAAAAGTCAGTCTGGGATTGATTAATGTAGATGCAGCATATGCATAAATGCATTACATTTGATTATTGTTAGGAGGTTTCATCTGAGTAGTTTTCAGAACCAATAGTGACTAGTTGTCCTGCAATCTGTTTTCATGAGGTTGCAGCCTCACATTAATGAAATCTCTTGAGCGTAGATATTATTTGACTCCTCTTGTATTGAAAAAAACAGGCCTTTTCTGGCTTTAGGCCTTTTCCTTTAGGGCACGTTGACCTCCAGCTAACAAGTAAGTACTCACCAGATACTCATTCACTCCCCACTACTGCAGGATTAGAGAGACAATTGAAAGAGCAAAGGCTTGAAGAAGCTCCTGGGTCAACTTAAAGACAGTTTTGTGAACAAATGTTGAAAAAGAATGCAGAGGAGGACTCAAAAAGTGATGCAAGGTGGTCACTCCCACCAGCAGGCTGATGCCCAGCCAGTCTCCAAGTCACAGCTACTTTGGAAAGTTACTCCCCTGTTTTTATTGCTGACTGTGACATTTTATTCCCTTGTTCGGTTGGTGTCACCTTCCCAGTCTCTTGCTTACCTGTACCAGAGTGAGAAGTGAGAAAGTCTTGATGCTGTGCAAGCATCAAACCTTGATTTGTTATCAACACTGTTCTAGTCACAAACCTAAAACACAGTTACGTGCAGGCTGCTGTGAAGAGAATTATCTGTATCCCAGCCAGACCTAGTGCATTCTAGAGCCAGATAAAATGCTTTGGAGCTGAAGATTCAGATTTGATCTGATCACTACACCTGACAGAATTGTCACAGGTCTCCTTGATGTCCTTTGAGGATCAAGCATACGTCAATCAGCTTGTCTCCTTCTGGCCTGGGCGAGTGGTTCGTTACTGCATCTGTTTTCAGACCGGTGCTGTAGATGTGCATGCAGCTTACATCTGGGTACCCTGTCACTTATGTAGCACATATTTATCTCCCAGATAAGGATTTCCATTTTTTAACACATTCGATGTAATTTTTCAGGGATGAATATCTAACACTTGCCTGTGCAACTCAAGTATCACTCAGGCGGTCTGTTCTTTTTAAATGCGTGCTTATACATGTGATTTTTTTTAATTGTAAATCCTGAATCTAGTTGTGCAGTTGTTTGTGTAGTTTTGTACTTAGTAGTAGCACTACATGTAGTAAAAACACTGAATAAAACATTTTTAGTAGTTAGTTTTTTTTTAAAAGCATCTGAATTTACTTTGTATTTTCAAGTTGGAAAATGCCACCTATGATGTATGGAAGTTAATCCGTGAGAGATGTATTTCTAGGCTTGCAAGTATTAGATCTTGAGTTAATCCACTGTAAATAAGCATCCCTGTGATCTGAGTTTAAATATTTCAGTATCTTCAGCAGTTTTATTAATTTGCTACCTAAGTACAATAACAAATGCACATCAATATTTTAATGTTGATTGTTTATTTTAATTACTCTGTTGTGGAAGAGTAATGTTTTGTTTGAAACAGATTTTGTTCCAAACACGTCTGATGATGAAGGGAGGTATAAGATAGGAAACCAGGCAAATGCTGGGCTGTTTAATCTGAACAAGCTGTTGCAAGCTCTGAAACCTTTATTGGATCCCAGGCAAAAACAGCTGTAAGTAATCATTTAAATACCTAAACGCTTAAAAGAACTGAGGAGATGTGAGACCATCTAATCACCATATGCATAGGGAAGAAAGAGATGAGCTTTGAAAATCATTTTCTAGGTGGAAACTGGTCCCGAACTAGTTACTGGCTAGCATAAGGTGGAGGGAAGGGGAAAGTTTTCTGTTAACCACAGATAATAGCAAAATCTAGGTGGAAGCCTGTCCTAGATGTCGTGGGGCCCATTCTTCTTCCCCTAATGTAGGACATTTGCCTGTAGGTTCCTGTTAGAGGTTTTCCTAGCGTGTTTGTTATGGTGCATACATATGAAGACCATCCAACCTTCTGAAATAATGAGGTAGTATTTCAGCATTCTTCTGTAAAGATTCCTGATGTAAATCTTCTTGTCTACAGTTTAAACTCATGACTTCTTACTCAGTATGAGAATGAAAGGCAGGTTGTGGTTTTTTCCCTTGCAACAGCTATGGATGTATTTGGCGTTTCCTCTCAGACTTTTTCATAACACGTATCTCAGTTGATTCAGAATATCAGTGTTTGTGAAATATCAGAAGTTTCCGTTTCTAAGTTTACAATAGGGTTATGCCCACAGTAGTGCTGTAGTTCCAGAGAATTTAACATTCATTTTTTTCTTTGCAGAGCTTCCCAGATTTTGGAAGAGTATGGTCAAACCTATTATGGCTGGTATGCAGCTCCAGAGCTCACACCCTGCAGTCCCAGTACTACAAATTACCATGTGACAACTTCCTTACTGTGCTGCTATTTCAGGTTTACAGAATTGTTCAAAAGAAAACTGGGGCTTCTTGGGGACAGTGAGGATGATAACTATTTGATTGCTTTTCTTCTAAAAGTGAGTTTGTTTTGCTAATCTTGTTGGCAAACATCTGCACTAATGATACTCCATTCTTAAAAGCACTGATACAAGTCTTTCTGTTTCACTAGCTCATGGAAGATACAAAGGCTGATTTCACAATGACATTTCGACAGCTCAGTGAAATTACTGCAGACCAATTAAAGGAGCTCCATATTCCTGAGGTATTCGTTAATACAGGCATCCCATTTTAGGAACACTCAATATCAAATGAGTGAATCAGGTTGGACAAAACCCTAATATAACATAGAGAATGTTGTTCACTTTCCCTGGGAAGTGCCGCTGTCTTTCCCTAACTTTTGACTTCTGTTTGTCATTGAATGAGAACTTAAAAGGCCTTTTTAGGGAGCAGAATGAACTTGTGCATGGAGCATGTTATGAAGATACTGTTTCTTTTTCCAGTTGTGCTATAGATAATTAAATGATCTTGACCAAGTTCTGTCGTTTTTAGTCTTCTGTTAAGAAAGAAGTCTAATCTGACCTGTTCTGTGAACCTGAAGCCATTGGTGACTAAAAAGTTGAGATTTTTGAGCAAAAAAAGCAAAAAAAAAAAA
>JACDJE010000608.1:0-39262 GCA_016647715.1 Pavo muticus | reverse complement strand
TTTTTTTTTTTTTTTTTTTTTTTCCTTTTCATACCTTGAAAGAACTTGAGAATTATTGGCCCATAGGAACATGCTGGCTGTGTTTTGGGGTGTCTCAAGCGAGGCTTTGTTCAGAAGAACATTATTCTTCTCCTGTAAAGAACCTTTGATAGCATCAAGAAATGTTTTTATAGCCATCTTGTGCTGGCTCCATGGGCTGGGATTTGTATGAGTGTTCAAACGTGTCAATTTTTTGGTATATTATAAAGAATTCATATTTTTGATAGGCACCCACTTTATTTATTTATTTATTTATTTATTTATTTATTTATTTATTTAGTGAAGCAGGGGAAGAAAACCCTTATTTAATGGGGAAAGTACTATCTAGTCATTAGAGGTAGGTATGGTTCTCAGAGATTAAATATTCTATTTTCTCCCTCCAACTTACTTTAAATCCCAAACAGTAAAGATACGTAGGTGTCTATCACAGCAGAAACAGTGGTTATGAAATTGTACTTTTTTTTGCTGGTCTACAGTTAGTTGAGGTAAACTTGTGCAATTTGCCTACCAGAGACGATGAGCAACTGAAAATCTCTGGACGAAAGGGAGTGAAGCAAATGGGGGATCTGCCAAACTGTGCACAACAGGCAGTATGAGCTTTCTTGTTATGCTGCTTCGCAGGTGCTTTATTGCATCTCTATCAGGAATGGCTCTCCTCTTTCATTAGATATTGATTGGCTGATTTGTTCAGAAGCTTAAATTGATCTAGCTGGAAGATGGCAGGAGATGGTATGGAGTTTCAGTAATAAGGCAGATTTTCAAACAGTTCCATCTGTTTTTAAGAATGCTTAGAATTTTACACCCATTTTGAGAAAGTTGATATGAGAACAGTTACCAAAAGGGCTTGTTTTATTATTTGTTCTCTGATATGGTTGGGAAGTTTCAGCTGTGAGACCCTGAGACTGTTAGCTCGGCTACTGTTTTGAAGCTCCCAGCTTTCCTCACCTAAAATGTAATGCTGGGAACTGTCTAAACACACTTTTTCTATGCTTGTTATGTTTCTATGTTTTCATGAGTCTGCTTTTACAGAAGACTGACATTCTGAGTTTTTGTTCCAAATCAGAAAAGCTCCCAGTTTGGGGATAATCTTCTTAAACCAGCATTGTGTTTTCCACACGCATCTCAGAGGATGTTACGGGATAGGAGGCAAAGAAGAGGAAGGTTTTGTTCCCAGAACCACGCTTGGGCTGCTGGTCTCAGCTTTGGTAGCAGACCAAAATTTGATACGTGAAGGTTTGTGGATGAGTTAGCTGTGTTCTGTTTAGCTGGCCGTGTTCCTGCAGCACAGCTCGCAGAGGTTGCTAACAGGATACTGGGAGCAATTCATTACTTTCTACAAAATTGTATTTTTTAAATGAAGATCAACACACTTTGTAACATTTCTGCTAGCTCCTGTGTGTTACAGTGTGACTGAAGGATCTTCACCCTCCAGTGACCCCACCATGAAATCCTTGTAAGCCCAATACAACTGTGCATTTTAGCACAACAATTAATGTTAAAGACAAAACTGTCATGCCTCTCTCTGGATTTTTATATGAGCTGCTAAATCCCACTAAATTTCTTTTTGCTGTCCTGAGTATTGGCTGCCTTTGAATATATTGCCATTAACATTCTTTATTCATTGCCTTTCCCTCATCGTTACTAAATGTAGAGGAATGTCTTCAAATGCTTCAAGGTAATGTACTTTAAGTTGATGACATATCATGATCTTTATTTTTTCTCCCTTGACTTGGTTTTTAGTTCTTCATAGCGCTTTGTCTTGTATTGCATAACCTCCCTTTAGGAGTTGATGAAAAAATTTTGACAATCCAAGTCCCAGTAAAGTCTGTCACTGTATTTCCTTATAAAAGAAATACGTTAAAAAAGAGGGAAAAAAATTGTAGACCACATCATAAAACACTTGAAAGGGCACAAATTTTCTTATACTTTGTCCTTTTCTTATCTGGCTTTTCTTATTCTTTCATAATTATCTTGTCTCTTGTGTTAGTTACAGATATTTTTAACTCCACTGTGAAACTTGTCAATTTGCAGCTTTTAAGAGTATATTTCTGGGACAAATACTCTCCTGCTGATATGAGTCATGGCTTTAATGTGGATTATCATTTTTGTATGAGTCATGTTAAATTATCCCCCTTCTTAATATTCTTTTTATAATGTTCTCATACTTAACTACTGAAAACCATTTACTGGATTAAATAAAATTCCCAGCCACAGCAAATTATTTTGCCAAGTAGGAAAAGAAGATTATTTTTTTTAGTGGTTAGGGCAGGGTGTTGTTACAACTACGTAGAGGTGATCGAGATTCCCAACAACCAGTCCTATTTGTTGGTTTTCATTTATTTTATGTAAATACATGTAGCATAACACTGATGTGAAGAATTCCTATATCTGAATGGACTGTCTTCAGTCTTAATTCTCAAGGAAGTTAGGACCTGGATGTAGAATCATAGAATCGTTTGAGTTGGAAGGGACCCTTAAGGGCCGTCAGATCCAACCCCCTCCTGCAACGAACAGGGACACCTACACTAGATCAGGTGCTCAGAGCCCCATCCAGCCTGACCTTGGGTGTCTCCAAGGCCAGGGCACCCACCACCTCTCTGGGCAACTTGTGCCAGTTCTTCATCACCCTTACTGTAAAAAACTTCTTCCTTATATTCAGTCTGAACATCCCCTATATAATACCAGCATGTCATTGTGTGACTTGGGCAGCTTATGTAATGGAGGAACGTTCCTTTTGCCTGGCTTTGTGCCAGTGCCGCTGGAGCTGGAGTGCATCTCGTTTCAGCCCGCATTCTTATTTTGTGCAAGAGCTTCACCTCTATTTTAGTGGGACCACGAGTGGTCAGAGGTCAGTACTTACAGAAGAAAGTGATTTCTGTCCTTTACTTTTTTAAATGACGTAAAGACATACATTGCTGTATGTCAAATCTGGTGGCTTAAAATGGCTGTCATTCAGTTCCAAACATAAAGAATGTAATTATATTGCGGTACATAAAATAATCACACAAGTGTTGTTTTGCTGATTACATAGCTTCAGTAAATTCTAGCTCGTTAGCTGGTTAAATGGAGCATTCTTTAGAGGCTGTGTGTATTACGGAGAATTCTGTTTGCTGTGCTCGGCACTGACTGTCTGCAGGGAGCTATGGAACAGGAATTAAGTCCTGTGCTTGTCTGACCACCGAACCTTTGGAGGAGCGAGGCCTCGCTTTTTCTCAGAGGCGTCAATTATTTGGGTAGTCAACAAGGATAAACAAGTCGAAGCAGTATAAACAGGTGGGCTGCTTGCCCAATTCCCCTCCTGGTGTGATGGAGAGACAAAAAGCCGTGGGTTGAGATAAAGACAGCGTTAACAGGTAAAGCGAAAGCGGCAAAGCAGAACTGAGAATTCATTTGCTACTTCCCTTCAGCAGGCAGATGTTCAGCCACCAGGGAAGCAGGAATATTAATATTAATTTTTCTGATCTCCAGGAATATAGTGACAACATCAAAATCTGCTCTCCAGCAGTGTGGCAGGAATGTAGGCTGTGGCAAACAAAACACTTTAGAGAAGCCTGCTGGTGCTTGTAGCAGGGAAGCCTCTTTGAATCAACCTGATGTTCTACTTTTTGTTTTACATGTGGGTGATGTGACTTTGGCATTACTCCTTGAGCAAATTAAGAAATTACTTTTAGCAGCTCACAGATAAATACATTCATTCTTTTTTCCTTTTTTGCAGTTTTTTTTTTTTTATCTCCAAATTAAATCTCCCCACAGGTTTCAATGACATTTGCAATGATTGTGATTTGCTTCTGTTGATTTTGGCTACCTAAATTTAACATGATTTACTTTTGGTTTCAGCTGTTAATCCTAGATACGTGCTTAGGAATTGGATGGCCGAATCAGCAGTGCAGAAGGCTAACTTGAATGATTTTTCAGAGGTAAAAATAGTTCATTCTTTCTTTAGATATCTGCTAATAATTGACATAGAATCATAGAATGGCCTGGGCTGAAAAGGACCACAATGATCATCTAGTTTCAACCCCCTTGCTATGTGCAGGGCCACCAACCACTAGACCAGGCTGCCCAGAGCCACATCCAGCCTGGCCTTCAATGCTTCCAGGGCTGGGGCATCCACAGCCTCCTTGGGCAACCCGTTCCAGTGCGTCACCACCCTCTGAGTGAAAAACTGCCTCCTAATATCTAACCTAAGCCTCCCCTGTCTCAGTTTAAAACCATTCCCCCTTGTCCTAATGTCCACGAATGTTAATGAAACAGTTGTTGCATTTGCTCTTTGAATCCGTAGTACGCTTTGACCAACATTGTTTTATGTCCTAACAATCACTTAATATTAGCAATAATATTATTAATAATAGCAATATTAGGAGTATTAATTAAATTGTTTGCCATAATAATGGCAGCACTACTAATAGCAATCAACTCGTGGAATTGTTTCTGGAGGGTGAATAATGTGAGGTGGCAAAGACTGCTTGGATTTGCAGGAAAATGTTTTGTATAAAAACATACCCAATTTAATTGCTTCTAGGTTCAGCTCCTGCAGCAGGTCTTACAGCGTCCCTTCCAGAGGCAGCAGGCTGCAGAGAAAGCAGGCTACGCCATGCGCCCGCCTGCGTGGGCCAGGGGTCTTAAAGTGAGCTGCTCATCCTGAGGGGAACTTGAACAAGCAGAATGATGGTTGGAGTTCAGACCTTCTGATGAGAGTGAGGAAGCAAGCCTTACTAAGGGAGGTTCGCTCCCTCATGCATTGTGGGCTGGAATCTGCTGCTCTGCTAGACAACTTCTTGACCAACTTTATAAAGTCTAAAGATTAAAGAAATGGACCACTATGTATGTTTGCATCAACCAATTACACTGGTATTTGTGACCATCTTGGGAGTGACTTACCCAAAGTACATTCATCAGAGTCAAGTGTGTGCTAAGCCTGCCTCTCTGTTCTTGTTCTCTGTTCCTCTCTTTCTTCTTTGTACAGGAGAGATGATAGGTGCATGGATATAATGACTCAGGGAATTTTCACAGGCGGCACATGGAAATGGGTCTCCTTGCAAGTGTCCCCTTATACGTATTTT
The DNA here is from genome assembly GCA_016647715.1 of Pavo muticus. NCBI lineage: Eukaryota > Metazoa > Chordata > Aves > Galliformes > Phasianidae > Pavo > Pavo muticus. The sequence continues at coordinate 34,160 of JACDJE010000608.1, read as the reverse complement.
CAGGTCCATATACCTTTTGTATTCAGCCTCCTGGTGCTCTGACAAACATATTTCCAAACTGTTACTTAGTAGCACACCTTGGATTGTAACTGAGCAGGACTAGTCTTTGGTTTTAGTCCAGTCTGTGTTTGACACTGCAATTCCAGATCATGAAACTAAGTGTATCTGGGGCTTTGTTACTTCTTGATACTACCTCAGCTCTTCCCAGTTCCTAAATGGATTGTTTTAGAAGCTCCAACTGTCCTGAGTGCTGCTTGCGTCTGAAACGGAGGCTGTGCTATGATTAGCAATTCATAAATCTGATTCTATAATTAGCCAGGGAAAAATGTATTATTAGAAATCTTCCATCGACTAAAAAAAAAATACATGAATGCATTTGCTTCTTAAGTATGGTCAACACAATCATTTGGGATGTTTTTTCCTCGGCTGTATGGTTGCTCAGCCCGAGTTAACTCCTTTTGCAAGCAGTAAGTGCTCTTCTGCAGCCGCTGGGATGGGCATTTGAGGCAGCACCGCCCCAGCTAAGAGCAGTGGGCTGGTGGGAGCTTCTGTAGGAGCCCTGCCGTGGCTGGCAGCATTCACAGCCAGAGGGAACACTGCTGCTGCTACCTGTTCTACAGTAACTTGAAAACAGCATATTTTGGTGAAATGTTATCTTGACTACTCAGCTTTCATAAAAATCACTGCTGACTGTTGCAGGTAATCACGCTGCCTTAAGGTGTTTTGCAAGACCATGACAATTTGTAAGTCTTAACTAGACTGAATCTCTTCTGTTCTGCTTGTCTCTCTCAAAGAGAATGCGGATGTTTCCCAGTTAGTATGAGGCTGTTCATGGTAACTCATAAGTACGAGTTTTGTCCTGTACTTTTTCACGGAGAGGGCAGTAAGGCATTGGCACTGCTGCCCAGAGAAGCTGTGGGTGCCCCATCCCTGGAAGAGCACCAGGTTGGATGGGACCCTGGGCAGCAGCATCTGCTGGGGGGCAGCCCTGCCCATGGCAGGAGGTGGATCTGGATGGGCTTTAAGGTCCTGTCCAACCCAACCATTCTGTCATTCTCTGGTTGGTTCTATGAGACTTGTGCCACGTGATCCACTTACTTAAGTTTCTATTTTTTCCTCAAAGTGCATGAAAAAGAACACTTGAAAAACACATGAAATTATCTCAACACTACCATAGAGAAGTGAGTCCGCATCTTGCTCAGAATTTTGTACCACCTCACTTTCTATATCTGGGTTTTAATCATGGTGGTTGGTGATTACAGTGTAAGCATTAATACTGGGTTTCCTGACATACTTCCTGAAATTCTTACATTGGCTTTTGCCTGACGCTCTGGAGCTGCCTCTTCCTTCACATTATGTAAACTCCACAGTGATGCAAAAGCAGACGGGGAGTAGCAGTACTGAGGCTGGCTGAGGTATTTGTGCTGTCCTTTCTACACCAGAGGGCTGCCAGGAGATTCAGCAGCGGTGATCCTCACATGCAGATATCTTTCCCATACGGCTCTGCCTTTTTACTCCTAAGGACTGATGCGAAGCTGATCTCTTGGAGTAGGTCCTTCTTTCTGAGATGTAGGAGCCCGAAGAAGAGAGCTGCTGAGACTGCTTCCACTTCAGCTCTGGGGGAAGGTTGAAGAGAACATGCTGCAGCTTCAGGGTTTTTAGACCATCATACTGCAGCCTCTGATAATGTACGTGCTACCTGGACCTACAGGAATAAGACAATTTCATGTGGCAATAATTTAGATAAACAAGGAAGGATTGATTTCTATTTTTTTATTTTTTTTTTTACAAATACTTTGATCTACAGTCTTGAAGATCTTTCTCTACTTTGTGGTATCATTTTTGTGCCAAATGAAGGCAGACAATTGTGTGTCATTGAGATGATGGCTCTGTTTCTGAATGGCAAGTTGGAATACTTACATTTCAGAAATTCAGTGCAACCATTCTGTACGCAGAACAGTTGATGGAGGCCTCATCATCGCGGCATTTGAATCGATCTCTGGAGTTTTGTGTAGGCTTTCATTCTTGTTTTGAAGGCAGCTCAACTGGTTTTCCTTGTGAAGCATTAAGTACTGAGAATGTGAAATGTATAAAATTGAGTTTATTGCGCTGTAACAGAAGAGAAAGGAGGAAATGGGGCAGGAGGCTGAGTGTTCTTGGGAGAAGAGCGAATGCTGCGAAAGCCGTGTAAAAATCTCAGTGCTCTGTGAACAGGGAAAGTGGCTTTTTGTGCAGCCATGGTTTAAGTTGACACTGAATATGTACTTCATAAAAGAAAATTCATTTGGTTTAAAAATGGTTGGATAGCAGACAGCTGTTCTCCTGTCTGAATCAAACCTCTGCACTCCCCATAACTGGCACAAAACCCCCAGCTCCTCTGCGTTTAGTGATTCTGCACAATGTTTATACCAGTTAGATATGGAGAACAAATGGGAGATATAGATCCTATGATGTTATTATTTTAACCCTTAATTTTAATCCTCCTCCTTTTAGTTAGTGGGGGGGTGGGCCCTGTTTAAACTGCTCGTGTACCCCCGTATGGTGGCCCTAGCAGCCTGTACCCGATCCATCTCTGTCTGTACAGGAACACATCCTGCTCTGTGCATGAGACGGACTGGGAGAAACAGAAGTATGGAACCAAGAAGGTAGAGGCAAAAACTCCCTGCAAGGAACCAAACCCGAGTAAAACACCCACTCATTAACTGTGACACCGCAGTTACAAAATAGAAGCTGTTTTTATTTAAGCACTAAGAGCGACTGCTGTCTAAATGAACAACAGAGAATTAAACTGGAGAACAAAGGGGAAAAAAAGTAGGAAGAGACATATTCATATCAGGTATGAGATAAAGTCTTTACGAAGACAGACTACTCCTAGGTAACTGAAGACAAATGTTAACCAAGAGATGACAACCCTGCTACTGGGGGGATGCAACATTTTGAGGTAAGAATTTTTCTTTGTTGAAAATTAACCAAATAAATGAGATTTAAAGACAGCAACAGCAGGAAAACAATCTTTTTTTTTTTTTTTTTTTTATGACAGACTGCTTTTTGGGGAACAAAGCAGGGGGTGTCTTTTGATTGATTGAGAAAATAAAATAGTGTGGGGTTTTCCGAACAGAACCCTTGAGGGGAAATCTGTTAAAAGGGATGATCCCGCTCCTCAGACTTCTCAGACACAGGACTGCTGTTGTGTGGTTTTCTTTGGCTCTAATTCTACAGAAGAGGCAGCCACAGAAGTACGCGACTTGCTGGCCAGCACTGAGCGCTCCTCCACCACCCGACGGCGTATAGAAAGAGGCTGCAGCCAGTCTCTGACCTCGTCCTGCTGCTGGAGGGGTCATTAGGGGGTGTGGGGTGAGGAAGAAGCAGGCTGTGGGGGCAAAGTGGGGGACAGAGGGCACCCCCCCCTTACTTGTTGGGGCCCCCAGGGGGAACTCTCAGAGAATTCCACGTGGTGGGGCCTGATCCAGCACGATCTTTGGTGACACAACGGCAGCTCTGGCTTAAAGTCCACCTGTCCTCACAGTTCAGGAGGTGCTGCCCCTTTTCTTCTCAAGAGCTTTCATTAGGTCAGACATGAAATCTGCTTGCCTGCCTCCACCCCCGATGGAAGGCGGTCCAGCTGCTCTCGGCTCTCCATCTTGCACCGCGTTCCCTTGCCTTTTTGGAGGAAGCGGCACAGGTTTCTTTGTCAGAGGTGGAGGCTTATTGGAGACTGGCGGAGGCGGAGGGGGTGGCGGCAGGTCTGCATTGCTGCTGCTGACGGATGGGGGTGGCGGCGGAGGCACAAAATCAGGAGGAGGTTCACAGAGGTCAGCCGGTGGTGGTGGCGGTGGTGGAAAATCAAGCATTAGGGAAGGCGGTGGTGCCGGAAAGCTTTCTGGGTCTGTTAGGAAAATACCGCTGTCTCGTTTCACTTTGGAGGGCAGGACTGGTGAAGCACTAAGAGCAGACGACCGCCGTTCAGGTGGAGGAGGAGGCTGCAGCGAGTTCCTCTTATTCAGCTGTTTCTGCCTCAGCGCTGGCGGTGCCAGGCCGGCTGCACTGATGTCATTTGCCTTAAGCAGAAGGAATAAAAGAACAAAGTCAGCTCACGTGTAAACTAATGGCACTGCCCAAGAACGGTGAAAAGATGGGAGAGTGCAGCGCACAGACAGTGAAAGGAGGCAGAGTGCATTTTGCCTGAAGAATGCAAATCGTGCTTTGTTTCCCTTCTGGAGTTGCCCACAGAGCTCTGGCAGTGGAACTCTCCATGTTTTAAGTACTCGCTGTGCTTCTTTGACTGCTGTCCTCAGAAAATGAGTGCTTTTATATTTTTAAAGAATTGCAGTTAGTGAGACGTATAAAACTGCTTTCTCAGTGTTCCACACTGCTCTTCCTTCTCTTAGAACATGAAAACAAAGAAAATTCTGTGGTGGCTTTTTTACATCCAGGGGAATACCAGACAAGATATGAGGACATAAAAAGCAGATACAGCTTTATTTCTTGTCACCACCGTATTATAATTTCCTGTTCTAACTGTGACTGTGGGGTCTCTGGATAAAGCTAAAATCATGAAGTCACCTCTCTGTGCCAAACTCATTGCACGCAACAGGGGCGAAAAGGGAGGAAGGTGGGCATATCTGGGATTTCAAGGCTCCTGTGTCCAGATTCACAGCGCCCATCACTCTGAGCACAGTGCGGCACGCACCCACCTGCTGAGCACTGCACCGAGCTGCTCTGTGCAGGAGGGAGAGTGCTGCAGAGCGCTTGGGAAAGCTGCCTGCATCAGCTCTGTGCATGGCTTGTGTGAAAGACTCCAATGGGGAGCAGGCAAGGGACCAGGGAAGGGAGGCCTCTGCCTGCTGGGCAAAACACACACACTCCTTCCAAAGGCAGCAGCCAAATAGTCCCTGAGGCCACTGGGTTCCAGCCATGTCCGCAAGGTCAAATGCTCCAATAACTTCTTAAAGTAAAAAAATGAATCAAAGCATCCATCACACAAGTTAGGAAAAAATGTAGGATAGCAGTTTGTTACGGTTATGTTTATTTTGGCAAATTATGATGTAGATTTTCTTATAAATTGTGTTTGCTAGTTAACACCAAAGATAAATAAAGCCTATTTGGCAATATCTGAACATAATTTTCTCTCCGATTTTTTTAGGTGGCAGTCAGTATCTGCTGACAATTACTATACAAACATGCTGTCTATTCTTGTAAACCTGGGGAGAAGTGCGCTTCCCTGGAAACAAAAGCTTTTCACCACAGTCATAGAATCACAGAACTGTTTGAGTTGGAAGGGACCTCTAAAGGTCATCTAGCCCTACTCCCCTGCGTGAACAGAGACACCTACACTTGATCAGGTGCTCACAGCCCTGTCCAGCCTGACTCTGAGTGTCTCCAGAGACGGGGCGTCCACCACCTCTGTGGGCAACCTGTGCCTTATCACCCTTATTGTAAAAAGCTTATGTATATACTCTTAGTTTGAAACCATTTCCCCTTGTCCTATCACAGCAGACCCTGCTAAAGAGTTTGTCTCCTTCCTTCTTACAGCCCCCTGTAGGTACTGAAAGGCCACTATCATCTCTCCCTGGAGCCTTCTCTTCTCCAGGCTGCACAGCCCTAGCTCTCTCAGCCTGTCCTCATAGGAGAGTTGTTCCATCTCTCTGGATGCACTCCAACAGGTCCATGTCTCTCCTGTACTGAGGACTGCACATCTGGACGCAGTACTTCAGGTGAGGCCTCACCAGCACAGAGTAGATGGGCAGGATCACCTCCCTCACCCTGCTGGCCACGCTTTTGATACAACCCGGGATATGGTTGGCTGTCTGGGCTGTGAGGGCGCATTGCTGGCTCATGTCCAGTTTGCCATCCACCAGTAACCCCAGGTCCTTTTCAGCAGAGCTGTGCTCCATCCTTATCTCCCCCTGCTTGTACTGATAGTGGGGGTTGCCATGACCCAGGTGCAACACCTTGCAGTTGGATGTGCTGAACCTCATGAGGTTCTCTGGGGCGCACTGCTCAAGCCATTCACTTCCAGTTATGCTGATTTTTTAGTTTAAATCCAGCAAGCTTAGAGCTCCAGCTGCAGCTCAGTCTACCCTTAAAGACTCCAAATGAACCCTCTGATCCCAGGCTTGTAGAAGCTATGAGCTTTTACTAGAGAAAAGCACTTTACAGCTCAGCAGTCAGCAGCCCTAATTTTGGCATTAACCATACATAACATGCTTGCCTTCTCTTGCTCTCACTCATTCCTTAAAAAGAAGGAAGTAAACAAGACACTGAGGAGGAGGCAACCACTGGTTGAGTTCTGAGAACACAACCTATTCCAGAGGAAGTGAGGTTCAGAGCAGAGAAACAGATCTTTTGAAAGGAGGAAGTCAGACAGAAACAAGAAGTGTATGACACACAATGGAGGAGACAAGAATTCTAGAAATTGAGATCCATGTGTCCTATGCACTTAATGCATGACGTAAGGACGTGACTGATGACCTTCCATCAAACAAATGGCATTTTTCTGTAGGACATATATGCTTTTGAAATCCTCATACTCTATCCTGCTGATATTTTTTACAGACAGAAATGGAGCAAGCATGCAAAATCTGGAGCTTAACAAAGGAATGCTTTTAGAGTTTACTGAAAACGTTTTCCCTTCTTCACAATTCAGCTTTTTTTTGATTTTTTTTTTTAAGATGCACATCCTCAGCTGTGCGCAGACCTGTTGAGACCATTCTAGTAGGCACATTCCTATTCCTTCTGTACCAACTCACAGCTCTTTGTTCTGCAGAATGAAAGCGGCAGATGGCTGTCCCTTCACTTCCAGCTGGTGGCTCCTTGGCTTTTGTGCTCCGGGCACTGTTTGCAGGGTGTAAAGCACAAGGAGGAGCAGCACGGAGCCAGCTGCTCTGCTCAGAACCAAATCCTTGTCACAACAGCACATAGGCACTTTGAGAAGGGAAGACAGTGGGTCGAGAAAACCAGACTTGGAGAACCGGTTCATAGGTGACATGCAAGTAGTGCACTGCTCGTAACTGCTCACCTGAGCCTCTGGTGGATCCACTTTCTTCTGAGTCTCTCCAACTTCTGCACTGGCGGGAAGAACGACCCGGGGAATTTGTCCATTTGCCTGAACAGCTCCTGTGACAAAACGGAGGAGAGAGGGGAAAGGTTACGTTGTTGTGGTACTGCCCACGTCAGTGGATAACAAACTAAGAAAAAGGTTATTAAAAAGCCTTCACAACTTCCACAAAGGAACCACTCATTACAGGTTTGAAGTAATTCAGTAAAATCCATGAGGATGTCTTTTCTACTTCAGGCTTGTTTTGCAACTTTTCATATTCAATTCATTTCCTTGGGAAAACGAACATGATAAAGGTCAGCTTTACCTGTCCACATGTCTCCGTGATTGTAGCTGGTAAACCTATAGGAAGAACAAGTGGAGAAACTATGGTGGCATATGGCAGAAATTACCAGGGTGCATAAACACAGTGACAAACGGAGATCCTTTCCTTTTGACTACTGTGAATGGTGATTTCAGATGAGGATAGCCAGGGCTGACACAGGAGTAGAGCAGGGGAGCTGGCTTTGGAAGAGAAGCTACACAGAAATCAAACAGGCATAGCTAAAGCCACTCTCCAGCCTCCTGCTGTTTAAATACCTGTACTTCAGAACAGCACTTTGAAATCCGTGGTGTGTGCTGTACTATTAACTACATTTTGGTTTTTATCACGTCTTTCCCTTTAGATTAGAGACTAAAAGTGCTATAGTTTCCTATCAGTAAGAGTCATGATTGCTGAAGATTTGAAGTACTACAGGTGGGCCGATCTATTTTCTTTCCTAAATGAGCTAACAGCTCTGAACCTTTCGTCCAATCTGGAATCATGGAAGGTTTGTGAACCTCACTGAATTCTCAGATTAGCAAAATTCTGCAAGCTTGCTAAGCTAAAGCTCTGCAAAACTTTTGCATACCATTAGTGTGTTTGTAAAGGATATACACGAATGGCCTAGTGCTGTTAAATGGTGTAAGTGAATGTGAAAAAATACCAAAAAATTGTGGTTTTAATTAAGGAAGAAATTCCCCAGCCTCTGTACAGTCTGATGAGGATTAAATAAACTCTCCAGTTTAGTCTGGGCTTTATGGAAGCTGTACATGTCAAAGTAGTGTTTGGTGCCTAAATACGCACATTTGCAAATCTTAATGACTGCTTTGACTCCTTTATAATTTACAGTTCTGAGATCCAGTAAAGTTCCACTGCTGTGATTTCTGGATAAAATGAACCCTTAACTGTCTGCAGTGTAAGTACAAACATGGTTTTAATCTTAACACGTAATTTTCTGATTAGCAAAGAGGAAATAGATGATAGGAAATAATAGAATAAATTATTTTTATTGCCATGCTTGCAAACCACACAATTGACAAAGTAGTAAGACAAACTTTGCACTGCATTCAATTTACTAGGGTTATATCAGCTTCAGGGGATAACAGGTCTGAAGTCCTTGTGCTTCATGCCTGTGCCTACGTGCCATCCCGCATACTCAATCCTAAGTACCATTTAGATCATTCCAACTACAGTCTCTGTTTGCTGAAGGACTGGCACGGAAGTTTAATAATGAGGTGAAATCAATCTTGTGGCTGTAAGTGCTCAGCAGAGAGAGATGTTCATCCCTGGGTTCTGTGGTCAGGCTCTCAAGTGGAACAAGCTATCATCGCTCTGCAGTTCTTCTGGTGCCCATAGCAGAGCAGGAGGTCGAGCTCCACACTGCTCAAAGACACTGCTGCCTTCATTGAAACTGAAATTTAACTCAGTGAAATGAGGCAAATAGAGCTCCACTCTAGATACTGCAAGGTGTAGCACCTTACCTGGCAAACACAGTATACTAGAAAACTCCATTTCTTAAACACGAGCCAACAACTGCTCACAGTCAGACAGTTAAGGTTATAACATGACAGTTGGGCATCAGGTTTCATAAAAAGCAGTAACGACAACTGTAAGACAGCAAGAACCACACTTACTTGCCTCCATTAGAATGTTAATGATGCTTCAGAGACATTTCCGTAGAGACAATATAGATGGCTAAAATCTTTCCAGGCTACTTAACTACGTAATGGGATCCATTAGTTAAGATTAACAGTATATTTTAGGATCATATGCCATTTTCCTGGATTCCAGTCAAGATCTCAATTTATACAGATATACATTAACAGTATTAGGCCTTGGTCCTGTCCCTGTCCAGCGCAGACCACAGCACCAGCATGAAGCTCCTCTGGCCATCCACCTCTCTTCTGCCATCAACACCAGAACACGAAGTGCTCCATGACTCTGTCCTATCCATCCTCACTGCAGTACCCATGCGTGGCTAACAGTCTGTTGCTAACTCTCCCTACCGCAAATGGGCATTTATTACCATGATTTGACTCCAAAGCAAAAATGTACTTCTTCCATGCACTGAGAAAAGGCAAACTAAGGCCTTTGAGAGGTGTCCACAGGATTTTGAACTGTAGTAGTACACATTAGAAGTCAGAAAACTAGTGGCATAGGTAGTGGCCAACACTGATTTTGACTTCGAATGTCTTTATGGACGCACGTACTCCACCAGCATGTCCTTCCAAAAAAGCAAATCTTAAGCATGAGAACTAAAAACATTAATGCAAGTTACAGCTAGTATCATGCACTGTTTTATCTGTACAATAGTACAATGGGAAACAGTAAACTGATGAAGCTACTAGAAAAGTAAAGGTAGAGAATAACACAGTGCTTTCCTCCTTTGTCTCCTCTTCCTGACACCCACCCTGTTATCAGGCAAATGAGCAAAAGGTTAAGAAAAAGAGGGGCCCGCCCTGACAGTCCCTTTCTGAAATGACAGTTCTCAGAACAGCCCTCTCGCACCTTTTACTCACTGGAGGAAAAGCTGCAAAAAGAAAAATACCTTATTAAATTGTACAGATTTAAATTGACCTTTACTGGGCTGCCTGTATTCTTCAAATTGTAATTTCAACATGAGTGCTCTGCAGTCAGCTGGTTATAGGTCAGGGCTACACTGGGCTGCCTAGAACTAGATATTATCTTGCTGAATCCATGGATAATTTTCTGAACAAAGATTATGTGCAACACTGATGATTAAGAGAGCAGTAACTGTGATTTCTACTGCTCTGAAAGCACTGGTACCTGCTGATAAGGATCCCGTGGGGGCTGCTGCTTCCGCCGTCCCTTGATTTGTCCACCTAGAGGACATGCCAGCTTTCTTCAGTGCACATTTGTAATTATCATATAATGTCTTGCCATACTGCAAAACAATAAAACAATACAAAAAACATGGCATTAGACTTGAAATAAGTCAACCATTCATTTTGCTTTTTGACAGCTTTTCTAACTCCCCTACCTCCTTGCCCAGTTTTGCTACAAAGCAGCTTTCAGCAAGTGGTGCCCCTATTTCTGTACAGGACCATGTGGAAAGCATCTCCCTAACATCACAATAAAACAGGAATCCCCATCACTATGATCAAATGCAGTCATACTGATATCATCCTCACATTTTTTTGCATTTCACTATCCGTAAACATCTTGAAATTTGGCTTTAAATCCAACCTCGCTCAATGGATTATCTCTTTCCACTGCTTTTCAAGTATTACATTTTCAGGCTGGAGATCTGGAGTGCTGGATCGTGGATCAAAGCCTGTGCTGTGTAACACAAAATAGTTTTACATCCAACCCACACTGTTCAATGTCACCCAGTGGCAGAACTGCCAGAAAATAATACCCAACCCAAAACAGGTCTGTATATTCCGATATGGCCACTACACTGGGCTATGTATAAATCCATCTTCCTTAATGTTTTGTGCAAAACAAAACTGGCTGTGAATTAGGATCTTTAAGAAGAGAGCGGGGCCAGCAATTTAGGTATAAGTGTCTGAAATACATCACAGCCGGACTGAACAGAACTTGCACAACTCGGTCCACGGCATATTATACCAGATAACTGGAGTGAGTTTTATGAGTAGGAGTTTTATAGCTGCAGAATTCACACACTGATAACTGGGACACAGGAACATTCAGCAAAGCCATGTCGGTAATGCCCTTCTGCTCTTTCTTCCTATGGTATGATCAGCATGAACATACACGTCCACTCTTGTCACAGTATCTCCAGTTGAGATGATAACAGTCAGTAACCTGAGGGACACCGGATTTTACAGAAAATATATTTAAGTAAATATACTTTTAATCTCACCTTGGCAATTCTTATTCCCGTTACCCACTGATGCAGGGTGGCTCGATCATCACAGCATAAGTACTTGATATATTGTGACTCCTTTTGAATCTGAGGATGCTGTAAGATATCAGTTCACAAAATGAGACAAATGCAAACACCAAGTCACAATGCAAACCACACAGTGACCTCACTGAGAACACTGCCTGTAGGCATCCTGTTAACAGGAAGATTACTTGATTAAAAAAAGCAGCAGCAAAAAGAGAAAGTAAGAAAACAAGAAAAAGCTTGTGATCATGAACTATACAGGAATTACCACTGGCAGCATTTGACTGAAAGAACTTTAATGCGCTGTAACGTGAATATAAGGGCTACAGAAATCTAATAGTGATGTAGAGTTCTATGTAGTCAAGAAGTGTCATGGTTCAAGGTTTAGCGCTCAGTGTATAAACACCAGAACAAAGTATGTTTTCCATTGCGGTTTGTCATATGTAAGGCATCCAGACAGAGAGCTGAACATAATCAGTTTTCAAAGGGTACGTTAAATTTGGATAAGCGTTAGCTCTCAGCGGAAACAGATCTTTCCTTCTAATTCACTGCCCTTCCTCGGGCCTAGACAGAGCTTCCTACACGTTTTTATTCTGCTTTACTCTCTGTTTGCTGATAGTTTCGTCAAAATGCCACATGCTCTAGGTGGAAGATTATTCAAAATGCAACACTATCAGAAGTAACCTTTTCCTTTCGTTTGTATCAGAAAGCTTGACAGTTTTTAAACTCTTTTTGTTTTTCATGAAACAACATAGGTTCTCTTCCCCTTACTGCTCAGTGTAGCAGAGATATGTTGTGATGAATTGCTCCAATTCAAAGACCCCCAAAATCTCTGTCTGAGACTGAACACTTTCTCTAGGACTTGGAAGGAATTTGCTTCATCTACTATAGCAGGGACAGCTGCAGGCCTTCAATAGCATGGATTGGATGTCATACTGCCATCTCTTGATTGCCATCTCTTGATACATAAGGAAAATAAAGAAATAAGAGGCTTCCTTATCCCTCATTTGTGTGTTCATTTCTATTTATATTGCCATCAATTGTAAGCGCACAGTTAGTGAAATCTTGCAAATACATAAAACTGCAGCAAAGTGTGCTCCTGAGGATTCACTGTAGTCAGATCACTCAAAACCTCCCTTCCACCCAGTGGCCAGGACTTGTCACACACATATCATTAAACCCCAGACGGGAGCAGAGCTTCTAGCTTGGTGGACCGGCCCAGCGCAGGCAGCAAGCAGCCACCAGCCCAGGGATGGTGCAGAGGGATCGGACACATGTCCACTCACAGACATCTGCCAGAGGCTGGGGCGGCCCCTGGGCTGATGCCAAACCCTGGCCACAGCTGGGTGGTACCAGGGTTCAAAAACAGAGCTGAACACAGAGGTCTTGCTCCTCAGCCACATGCCCCTGCTCCTGCCTCAGCACTGCAGACACCAGGTTTCCCTTCCTTGTGCTGACCCAACCCTGACATGACTCAAAAAGGAACCGATTTGGGTTAATTATAAGCTGTTCTATCATATAATCCAGCAGTATGCAGTATGGCCTAACATACAGTGTGAGGACATGGGAGGCAGTGGTACATGCCCACAGAGCAGCAAGGGATGGAAAAGTGGATGAGACTGCGGAGGACAGCATTGCTGCCAAAGCCCTGTGTCATCACTCCATGGAGCAAGAGTGAATACATCAGGGAGGTAAGTGAAGAAGACAAAACAAAGAGATATTACTCTCAAGGGGACTGGCAGTAACAGATGTGTCCCAAGGAACAATCACAAAAAGGTAACTGTATGCAGGCATTTCTCTGTGCGGCACCGGACATCCCATGGAGCCAGGTTACATTACCAGCAACAGAGAAACAGGGGATTCCAACAAAACACAGCAACCCTGGGTAAATTCAACTCCTCCAGCACCAGCACTTAGCAATTTTGCTCCAGTGTGCAAGGTCCTATTAAGTCCAGTAGATGGCACCCAAAGCTTTCAAATTTGAGAAGGCAAGGATTTCTTTTCCCTTTTCCTGACAGCTAACTCTGAAGGGTCTATATGAGTCCTGACATTTTCAAACACCATACCTATCACCAACAGGTTTTTACAAAAAGAAGAAAAAAAACAGACACCTACACTTCAACATGCAAAACATCTGGAAGAAAATGCACACTATATAAACACGGCAGAAGAGGATATGGCATAGGGCAAGCCAGGTCAAGGTGCTGCACAGCTCTGCCAAAGGACCTGCAGCTGGGGACCTCAGAAGGGCTGCAGTAAACCTCTCCTCTGGCCATCCTACCTAAACCCCATTCACAACAACACCCACGGTGTTAGATTAAAGGTCTGTGAGCCCAGCATCCTGGCTTTGACAGCAGCCACAAATGGATGCTGAGGGAAGAGGAAGAGCAAGACAAGCGCATATCCACAATCCTTCTCCAGACCATCCTTAGCTGCAAGTATTTTCACAACAGGGGGTTTTCTGAGCAGAACATGACTTCACTGTATTTAGATTATTCAACGGATCTCCCCTCCAGGCACTTCTTCAGCTTCTTCTCAAGCTCAGGTGGAATTCTAGCATCCACAACACCTTTCAGCAACTATTTTCCCAGATCTGCTGCACACTTGATGAAAAACCTTCTCCTTTTGCTCTGAATCTTAATGCAATTAGCTTCATTTATTGTTCATGTTCTGGAAGAGACACTGAATAGATGACCCCCAGCCACCCTTCTGTGTGCCACTTCTGAGCACAGAGATGTACACCGTGCTCCTGGCAAGTCATCTGTTTTCCAGTCTGCAGACTGCTAACCTACGCAGTGCTCATTCTTCAGGTCAGGCATTCCCTACCTTTGCTCACCTGCTGCTCCTTCCTGACCCTTCTCCATGTATACTGCATCCTTGTTGAATTTAGAGGCCCAGAACTGCACAGGTGAGGGAAAACTATGGGATGGCAGTGTGCCCTGTTTAGCATCCATGCCTCTCCTAACTATTCCTAACATTTGTTTTACATACCTAACTGCAACTGAGCACTGAAATGACGCTTCTGAATGGCATAGGTCAGCACAAAGCCAGTAATTTCATAAGTGAAGTTCTGGTTGCTTTGGTCTTTGTCTCTATACACATCACTGTGCATACCTAGCCTATATTATTTAGACTATGCTATTTAAGCTGCATTATTTAACCTCAGTCCCACAAGATCCTTCCAGAATTCTTTGGTTTGCCCTTTCCTTGATGTTCAGAGTAATGTAACACTATCAGCAAACTTCCTCACCTCACTACTTCCCCAGTCTATGGACATTTTGGGACTGTGGGATTATTGCTGCCTTGAGAAGCTAAGAAGGAATTGTCAGTGGACAAAGCTAACAAATCTGGCACTAGACAACATGACAGCTATTTACTTTCTACCCTATCCCTTTACTAGCTATCACTCCACTGTACAATCCATCTTAACTACTGACATCTACTCGTGGGGCCTATTCCAAATTACCCCAATCAGCTCCTTGAATAAATTACTCTAATCAGCAACTGTGATTAAATGCAGTCCCAAGTATATGCTGGTATTTAGGGTCCAAACTAGCAAGCTGCTTCACATCCAGCTCTCACAAGGAGAGATAAACACTTCAAAGCCTTGAAGACAGTCTGCATCTTAGCTTTGTAACATTAGCTAAGGGCTGTAAGGGCTCTCACTTTGTCAGAAAAACAGGTACATCAACACCAGCTCTTTTTTCACATGTAACTTTACCAATGACATATGAAATGCAACTTTGTAGTGGTCTCACAGCCTGCTGAAGCTGATGGGAAATATCGCCATTCCTTTTCCTGAGCTTTGGATCAGGTCTAAGGAGAACTGTTGCATGCTGCAGCGCAGAGGCTGCTGTGAGCAAGGCCTGACCGGGGGATCACACACAGCAGAGCCAAGCTTCATACTGAAGGGTGCCACCCGTAAAAACTGATTAGAAAGTGGCCCATCTGGAGGCATTTGTCTTCCTCCATTTTTTAGACATAGATAGCAGGCAACTTCGGATTGGAAAGTACAATGTTTCAGCCAACAACAACCACCACAGTATCCTGCTAGCTTGGCAGAATTGGGTAGTGAAATTCCTCTGGCAGCACAAAATGGCAGATGCCTCTGCTGCTGACACTGACCTTTACAAGCTCGAATCTCAGCTGCAGCATCTGCAGGTCACCGCAGTATCTATCAGATGGTACACAAAAATGCTGACTCATGGCAATCAACTCACAGAACAAGACCACCACCAAATGAAAATTTGGTGTGAAGATCCAAATAAACCAGTTTCCTCCTCTTTTTACAGCTCCTGTGTTTCTGGACAGCTGTTTAGTACAGCACACAGAGGTAGGGAGCTCTGGTCAGTACACGTGCCAATTGTTGCAAAACTAGTTTCACAGACCCTGTAATAACCTCCATGTGAGCCTAGCAGAGGCCACAGTTCACAGCTGAGCCATGTGAGAAATACTGTATTTTCAGACAAAGTAATGCTAACCTCAGTACACCACAGCTTACATATTTCACACGTAGAGAAAGATCAATTATCTTGTTACATGGTGCATACCGTGTCCTGAAAAGGTCACTACAATCATTTGACAGCAAAGTGAAAACATCTCTGGAAAGGTTTATCACCTTTGCCTCTGAGACATGCAGTACCACAGGAAATTAGAAAAGACAAAGGTTTAAAAAGTAATCATCCCAGAAGTCACAGTATGAATGAAATATGCAAATAGAAAGGGACTCCAAAATTTCCCTACGGGAAAAAAAATCCATTGTACAGTGTCTGACAAATTATATGGTGCATAGAAATACAGCGTGACTACAGTACTTTTTTCTCTGTTGATGTCAAAGCTCTTAATAATGATGAATGAATAGCACCATCAGTACTCCATAGCTAGGGAAACAGACGCAGGTGGAGGTCCGGCCTGGTTTTCAGAAGTGTTGGATGCTTGTCCAGACACTTAATAAGGACTGAGCACCTCAAATGTCAGGCTGCAAAAAGATGTGCCAAGTTCCTCCCAGGAAAGCAAGTGAACGGGTTTGGAACAGAATCTAGTGCTCTCCCCTCACCCACTGTCTCCAAGTATCCACCACCCAGAGACAAAGAAAGCAGAAGCACTTGAATATAAAAAGCTTAGTTCCTGGAGACGTTTAAAAAAATATTTGTGCACAGATTGCATTTTCAGATATAAATTCTTTGCTTTAGGAAAAAAAAGAACATATTGAAAACCTGAAGAAATGGGAACTGAAAGATGTGGTTTCTACAGTTATATCCCAAAGCAAATGACTAAAAGTGGTCAGGTCATGTGTGGATGAAATCAGAGATTGTCCCAGTAAAATATTCTTTTTTGTTTCACCTTCCAACACTGAAGATGAAAAGTAAACTGAAGTTACTCAGGCATCTCATTGGATTTTTTGACCCAAAATATATGGATCACTGCTTAGTCTTTGAGGCAGAAGCAGCAGCCAGAAGCATAAAAACAGTGACTGGTTTTGGATCAAAAGCCTTGGTGTTAGGCCAGATTTTCTCCAAACACTCCATGTCTTTTAATAGCCTCTTTTCTGACAATGAACTTGTCAGCAAAGCTGAGTTGTTTCTAACTCAAATGACTGCAAACAGAATTAATACTCAGCACCTTTCAAAAACCACTCCAGAGTGCTTCAAATTTGCTGTCTGCTGTTAAATGTGGTCTAATTCTGATGCCACGCACTCCTTGCATTAAGATGAGCAGGTTTAAATGCGCTTTTGAAGACCTATGTGAACTGTATCAATAAAACAGTAACTGCTCTGCTATAAGGAAACTATTCTTCTGACCTCCATTTCTCTAATGACTGAAGCAATATGTTTAGTTCACTAAAAATATGTCTAATAGCCCCGTAACCAAAGTATTGCTTTATACAGCAAATCACATTCTCAAAATATATTATAAACCTTTCTTCACTGTCCTTCCACTGATCTCACTCTTGCTGTTATTTTTACATTTATCTTACAGAACTGTTCACATGTACTAGGACTGGAAATCCACACATCTGAAAGTGTTCTGTAATAAATATTTCTGCTTTTTTTTTTAGTTTATCTAACAATTAATTTTACTCTGAAATATCTGAAACGTTCACACTCACATAACAGCTTTGTAACCTTTCACATAAAGAAAAATTTCTGTTGTGTACCCTTGTTTTCCATGCTAGTCATTCGTTCTACACTTCTGTCTCAAACACTGCGAACGCTCACCTTCTACCTTCTTAACTGTCATTGTGCTGAATGCAATTTGCACGTGACTCCGTCTGCTCTGCAGCTTACGGGGTGTGAGGGAGGAGGGAATCAGCAGCGGAGTGACTAAATTCCAGATCACCCGCTGGAATGACACCACTGCTGCAAACAGAAGCTATTCCTCTTGAAAATTTACCCCCCAAATCCTGTAAAATATCCATTTTTTAAAAAGTGTGGTAGCTTCCAAACGACACCAGGGAAACTTAGCTGCTTAGACTGCACAGGAAAATGTACTCAGCTGTGGAAATAGAAGATGATTTGCCTTTGTCTCAGTTTATCCCCAGGAAACCAATTTTTTTTCATCCTAGATTAATTCAGCATTATGCACCATTACCTCCAGATTACTCAAGCACAACCAGCACCAATAAACTATAATTAAATTCACTCTTTGTCACAGGCACATCAGACTGACTAAACCAGCAAATTTGCATATAGATTACCTTGCTATTTGTCTGCTTTGAAAGATTTTTCAATATGGTATGACAAAATCAGCTCCTGGACTGGTGCACACACACATGCTGCACAAAATAAAGATTATGCCATAATTTCTGCTCAGTGCAACGGATGCTGTTAGGAGGAGGATGAACAGACTCCTTCCTCCATGGTGGAATCTCTTGGTTTTGAGGGCTTTCAACTTCAGAATACAAAATCAATCGCAAAAGGTCTTATCTATTTCCACAGCGTTCCCCAGATAACATAGTAGACAGTGAAAGCGAAGACCTATTGGGAATCCATGTATAAAAGTTGGCTTTTGTAAATGCAGAGGATACTGTGAGGAACCAAACAGCTCCAGCTAGCATGCCTGCTGTGCACAGTGTGAGAGATTATTTTTTCTGTGAAGGAGGGAGGTTTCTCTTCCCTCTCTGCTTCTCTCTGGCAGTGTCTAGCGCTCTCTGTGGGGTTGCAGACAGCCATGCAGAGAATGGGGGAAACTCAGAAACTCTATTTTCAGTTTGCTGAGGGGTTTTTTAGTTTGTGTTTTCTATGTATGGGACTTTGAGGGACCAGTGTAGAACAATTCATACAGGCCAAGTAGCTACTGGGAAACATCACAGTTTTTCGAGCTTTGTAGTCGCCCTGACACCTAATGATTCTTGAAAGCCAAGTCCACTGGAGCCTCCATGCCAGGCCATGCTCTCATCCTGGGGACCCAGACACATCTATTCTGGTTTGCTGCACAAGAACAGCCAAAGGTGACTCCCCTCTCTGACAGCACTGAGCCAGCTGTGCTTTTCAGTTGCTCCCAGCTGGGCTTTCCACTGCCTTAAAGGAGCTGGTAGGAGGAAATAGCTGCTTTGTTCAGTTACTGCAGCTGTCTCCTGAGTGGTTCTGAAAAGAAACCCCCATATAAGTTCAGCAAAGTGCCCTGTCTTCTGCTGATGGCCAACGTGATGTGCTTTTGAGCTGGTTCTGGTGCACCATCATTTTCCCCGTCATCTCTTTAGTGTCTTGATAGTTAGGGAATAAGCAAAAAGTTCTGCATTTTAAGTCTGAGCTACAGCATATACAACAATATGCTGTCATAACAGGACAAAACGATAGACAAGGAGTGCTCAGAATTCATCACACTTCTCTGGCTGCAAGAGGGACAACCTACAGAATAGATCTGCAGCCCAGAACACATATGAGATAGTTCAAAATACCTTGGCTAGGTACAACATCAGAGGCTGCAAAATCTACACTGGCTTCTGTTTTAAGTATCAAAGCAACCCGCCCATGATGTGCATGATCTCCTTGTTGTTACACTAGCATTTGTACCCCATCTGGCATCAGCTAATTAACTCAGATATGAATCACTGAAGTTAAAATCAGAGGGCTGGATTACAAACAAGCAAATGTGTAAACAACAGGACATAGGGAGCTACCTGCTCAAGGCTTTGTGACTGGGCACATGTTGTGTGCGTTAACTGGGACAGGCACAAAAACCAAAGGCTCACTTTATATACGAGCCCCTCACCTGACTGTTAGCCTACGAAGAAACTAGAGAAAAAGCCCACATCCTGTTTAAAAAGATCAAGGTGTATTCAAAGTATTCAAAGAAATGCCATGGAGACACTGGGGAAAAAGCCCACGTAGTTCAGGGCAGTGTCAGACAATCTGGGAGACCTCATCATTCTAGTCAAAACCAAGTTACTAGTGTTAGTTGTGTTTAACATCATTTACAGTGCTCTTCTTTCCCAGAAACTCTTGATTATACCTTGCACTGCAAAAATGACAGGAATGCTGTGCTCATTCTCATAATATCTCTTGAGGACTCTTCCCTCCACAAACATACATAAATGACAAAGGCTGGGAGTTAGTCAAAAGCAATATTCTATCTTTTCTGCCTGATAATATGAAACAGGATCTACGGAGGCAAGTACAAATATTACTGGTTTTAGACCAGTTAATTGTTAAGAGGTCTCATTCAAATAGAGGCTAGAGGAAAAGAAGGGATGCTTCCTTCATGCATGTGGTCATATTCAACCCCAGATCTGACCACTTGTCATTTACTGCCCTCTGAATAAAAGAACAGCATTTCTCCTTCTCTTTAAGTAAGAAAGCAAATAAGCTTAACCAGTAAGTTCAGAAATAAATACAGTAGCTTTACAGCTCAATGCTCAAATCAGGGAGATTATGTCTGGTTTAAAATTCAGCAAGACCTTCCACCTAGCACAGAAGCAAGATACTGCTGAAGTTGCTAAGTCCCTGTATTTCTCCTGCTGGGCTCTTTCCTGTAAGCTGGGCAGTTTCTATTATTAAGTTTGAGATACAGCAGAAGTAGTAACTTGGCTGATTACTACTCACTGCTTTGAGAGCGGTCCTAAAGAGCTACTCAGTATCCTCAGTAGGCAACAATCCTATGTAAAATGCAGTAGTGTGTTGTTATTCAAAAACATTTTGACTGATGTTACAGCTTGCTGAAGCTATTAAGGACTATGGATTAACCTGTTTTCCAAAATGTGAATATCTCCTTTGATTCACAGCCATCCTCAGTGATCAGCTAGCATGGGCTGTGGCTGCTGCCCTTCCAATGACTTTCCTCCACTTGCTTTAAAGATAATCTTCTCCTGCTGCCAATACAAACAAGTAACCGGAAGAGAACCTCTGCAGATCTCGCTGCCCTGAGACACACTCTGGGGAACGGAAGATCTGTGAAGAGATAGCATTGCAACTGTGCTGTGGAGGAATTTCTCTCTAAATTAGATTGAGCTGAGCATGCACATTCCTTCAGAATTACCATGTTAGAAGCAAAATGAAGGCAAATGTTTACTTATTACATCTGTTGCCTATTGCTCACTGCACCAGTATGCCCAAGTATTGTTATTCCATACTGAGAACTTCATTCTTGAAATACAACAGGATGAGAAGTATCTCAAGGATGACAGTTTGTTTGCCTCGGACATCTCAGAACAGGTGTCTCCCAAGCAAGGGAAATATTCTGGCAGACTTCCATGTGAAAACAGACAGAAACAAAATGTGACTAAGTGCAATAAATGGCTTTATGTCCTTCTCTACACACTTTTGTGTCACCAAACAACCAACCAGAGAGATCAACATTTAACTTTGTTCTTTCCTTCAGTCCACAGACCTCAAGCTGTGTTATATCCTCAGCTCCAACTGAAGAGAAGGATACAACAGAACTCATTGCAGCTGAATGTCTTCAAAATGGTATAAAATGAACTTGAATTACAGCACAGAAATATGAAACTCTCCATTTCATCACTCTAAGAGAGCCACTCCAAGTGGGAGGCTTTCACTTTTGAAATAACAGAAGATTTGAAGATACCAAAGCTTGATTATACTTCCTTAGCAACTTCAGTCACTGCAAGAGAGCTGCTAGTAGAAGCCAAGTCTGAAACTGATTCAGTCAGCAATCTACCAAATGCTGGCTTATGGGAATTAAAATGAAGAACAATCAGCATAACATAATGTATTCATCACAAAACAGAATTGCTTGCTTATAATGATCTCACCAATACGATGTTTACTCTAGTATACTGCAAACACATTTAAGAAGCACCAGAGCAAACACTTTTGCTAAGTATGTTTCATACATTTACAAGCCTGTTATACAAAAAACTCTCTAGTGATCTCTTGATCTTGTTCTTCACATTTCATGCTGAGGGTAAGGTGCTAACATCACACATCCAATTAAGTAAGTATTTTAGCCTAGTAACTTTTCTCACCCATTGTGAACAGTTAAATGTATTGCTACGTACACCTCAAAAATCATGCTACTATTCTCATCTGAATAGAAGTGAATAACTATTATTAAATTAGTCGGATACTCCTTTGACCAGATATCTGTTTTGGATTGAATTTTGTAACAAAATCATAAACAGATGGGTAGACACAAATATGGTCTCAAAGGTTTAGAAATTCTATTTCCCCTTCTTTTTTAAATTACCTCCTCTTATCTGTTTTTTTTCCATTACAAGTTAAATTTTTCAGACCATCCCTATTTTACAAAGACATAGGATGTTGCTTGTTTGTTTTTCCCTGGGCATTTTATAGAGCACTTAAGTATTAAAACTTTCCAGCACTGTTAATTAGTTATGTGTGCAACGGAAAACAAGTCTGAGTCTATAAACCACTTCTGCTTCACCATCTGTAAATTAGGCTAGTAGATATTTTGAAGCTGAACCAAAAAAATGTTGAAAGTCTGCAGCTACAGACGGCAACGTGGCATTATAAGCAACTTATGATGTAAATGCTTCCTGTACCTTCTTTCTGAGACAGCAAGATACTGTGTTTTTTAGCATCTTGCTTGCAACGCGGGGCCTTAAACAGAGAAGAACCAACACTGTTATCTTCTGTCTCATACACAGTAATTCCACTGTATTCTAAAACCCATAACAAACAAGCCCTAATTACTGCAGCCTCAAGGCTTCATTTCTGCCACCTGAATTATGTGAAAAGCATGGGTTTTTCTGTTCCTGAAACAAACAGGGAATTCCCAGCCTATCTGCAGTGTTACTACCTGGAGAGGCACCTGTGTGATTCTTACTTCAACAGCAATAAATTAATGACTGCATGAACAGTGCCTTTTGCCCAGATGCTACAAGTAGCTTTGCAATAAAATATGCCACCTAAGATATCTACTCAGCCAAGATTTCGCATCAACAAACTATTCAACAGGTATGACTACACTGCAAATAAAAAGTAGACATAAAATTGGATAAAAGTGGTCATAAGGTCAGCATTAGGGACTGCCAGTCTTCTCACCATATGACTGCCTCGTGAGTCATTTGTCCAGATGTGCTCAGTCACCTGAGGAGTCACTGGAAGCACATTCAGTCTTGTTCTGAAGAAAAGTTTACAGATACAGTGTAGATATATATCATAGGACTACCAATCCCTACAATTCAGAGGACTGTAAAGATACGTTGCTGATCAAGAATGAAACAAAGAAGAGAATACCTTCTGCAAAATCATGGGTTTTTTTAATCTCATAAGGCTCCTTGGAGCTTGAAACAAATACTTCTGAATTTGCAATAATTTGTGTACGACTTTTGCAGAACTTATTTTTCTTGTACGTTACCTTTAAGACAAAGCAGTGATCTGTAGGTGCCTTATATTTCACTTTGTGTTGAGAACCATAATAAACGTTCATATTCTCAAACTGAATGAAGCACGTCAGATCCCGGGATGTCTGTAAATGAAAACCAAACTCTGTTAGAACAAATTAATTTTTGATAGGACACTCCTTAAGGGACTGTTTTTAAGTGTATGAAAGCTGATGCTTTTTATTTTTTTTAACTGTCATAAAATTGACTGAAGAAGGATTAATTTTAAGAGCATGCATTATTAAACTAACATTTGGAAGAGGGTCAGCACATATTGGGAATAACACATAACAGTACAACATGTTGCTGTTGTTCTGTTTTTGCTATGCTTTATTGCTTTGTGTGGAGATTTTGGCTTATGGCTAAAAAAAAAACCAGAAGATCACAGTAAGAAATAACTTTTGTAAAATACATACAGATCTTGCAACCACATCCTTATAATTCTGAGTGGAGAATGATGGTTGTGGGTTCTAAACTGATTTGGGAGCTTGACTCTCTTTGATACACATAACAAATGTAAGCTCTCATTAGGAAATAAAAACACATTGTATCTGTTTTACTTTGAATTTTCTCAAATTTCCTGGCATCGTTATTGTTCTGTTCATCACAGTATGTTGCTTAAGTAACAAGGTTTCTGTTACTGGCACACTTTTCTGTTCAGAATTCTGCATACAAAGCATACCTTTTGCAATACTTTGAGTGGAAATGCAGAAACGGCCATGTCATACAGTCACTGTTGGTTTAACTGAGAAATCAGGAAATTGTGAAAAAACAAACCCTCCCTACCCCTAAGAATGGGGTTATACTTCCACATGTGATGGCTCTTCTACGCTGTCTTCATTTTTACTGTTACTTTCACTACAATATGCCCTTGAGTTTGGTTTATTTATGCTAGTGCATTTAAAAACTGAGTTTGCAAGTAAGATTTTTAATGAGAAAACACTCCACGTGGTATGTAGACATGACTTCTCCCTCCTCTTCCCTGAAGTTCATGTCAGGGATTTTGTCACTGACTGTATAAACTTATGATTTTCCATCGCTGCAAGTTCCCAAACATGCTCAAATCCACAC
The DNA here is from genome assembly GCA_016647715.1 of Pavo muticus. Classification (NCBI taxonomy): domain Eukaryota; kingdom Metazoa; phylum Chordata; class Aves; order Galliformes; family Phasianidae; genus Pavo; species Pavo muticus. The sequence continues at coordinate 10,051 of JACDJE010000608.1, read as the reverse complement.
GGTATAATAAGGAGTTGTTCCTTTCCTTTAAGAATCAGGTCATGGCAATTAAGGCCAACACAAATGCATTCGTTATTTTCATGCAAGGGGCAAAGTCACTTACTGCTAGTATTTCTTCATTGTTAATGTGATCAGACAAAAAAACATAACTAACATAAACATTTAAAAATTGTATCTATAGTTTTGATTCTGCTGTTTTGTGGCCTTACTCATTAGCAGCACATTTTTGAATGGGATAGGTGGGGTAACAATGAAGAAAGGAACGAAAATGATAATGATGACTGGTGCCTGGAGGCATGTGTATAGAAGTGTCTGGAATTGTTCCTGCATTTTCAAAGGTTTGTATGGTACTTTATAGCCAAAGTGAAGTGCCAAAGAAAGGTATGCCAGATTTCTTTGCTTTTCTATATTGTAACAAGTGAAAACACGATTACATGTTGGATTTCAGAACAGCTGCACCAGCTGCAGACATTATTGCCCATCAAGGGTTTGCTTTTGTATCTCAGTGAAAAATCACTTTACCCACAGCTGAATGACTGCAGCAAGTTGCATGAACATTCTTTATACCATCTCAATCTGCTGCTAGCTATTGATGGAGGCAGACTACAAGGAAATGCCTCAAATAGACTTTTCATTTGACTGTTCTTACACTCTGTCTACGTCAAGTGACTTCCAAATAGAATTCTACATCCTAATTGATAGAAAGTTGTGTGTGTGCAAGAAAATTGGAGGATGGACAACTGGTATCTCAGGGTCAGATAAAGTCACAATAAATTGCTAATGAAGGCAGCGAGGTAATCTAGGTCCATATTTCACTGAGATTTGGTTGTAAGCACAGGGCACTGGAGCAGCAGCACTTTCTTTACAAGCTATCAATTGTGTTTTTTTTTTTCCTTTTAATCTAGTCAGGAAATGGGAGAGTTAAGTTTAACAGCACAAATTGTAACAGTAAAACTGTCATCAGCTTCAGAATTTTCAAATATGAAGTATAAGCAGAGCTGCAAGTGGTAACAGAAATGTTTTTCAGAACACACGCACACACACACACAAAAAAAAAAGAAGCCCAAAACAACCACCTAGTCCCGGAAGCTGCCATTCTACCTCATCCTCTGGGAATAAGAAGCCAGCCTCCCTCAAGCACAATATGCTCAGGACTCCTCTGCTTCTCCAGTGTTGGCAATTCAGACCCTTTAAATACTTGGCAATACTTAATGTCAGCAAATCAGTTCTGTCAGGTGGACGCTGCTGCCTTACTTCCTTCAACTCAAAGCACAGTCATAAAAAGCACAACGTTCTCTAGGTAAAGATCACTGTAGAAAAAGAATGTGTGCCATTTCCGCATGCTGGTTTTTGGCACAGGAAGTCGGTAGCCTACAAAGTCAGATTCCACTTTTTTGTGACAAGAAATTGGTTCAGAATTTTTAAAATATTCTTCCATGGGGAACTCATGTAACAGTGAAGTACTTTGGCAGCATAACACCAATTGAAGAATGCTGCGCTGTTTTTCTTCCCCCTGCTGATTTCCGGTGGAGTGTTATTTCTTTAATGCTTTTATCTCTCCATGGAAATCAGAAGGAGGGAAACGTGACAGGATTCAGGGACTACATTCTAATATTTGCACAAGTGGTGCAGTCAAATTTGAAAATAAAACAAAAATAAAAACAACAAAACAATAAAAGAGTACTCTCTCAGATGCACCAGTGCTCTTATATGTCACCTTGGGAGTTCTTCACTTTCACCTCTGTTAACTGTTTTATTTCTAAAAGGATTATTTGGCTTCCTGACCTTGGTTTTTCCTTTGGGTACATAATAAATTCCAGAAGCTCGCAGAAGAAAATAACGCCTCTTCCAGGACTTTTTTCCATCTTCTTTTAAATAAAGGGCCCCTTCAAGCTCTGGCACAATGACAGATGCCCCACAGAAGCTTTCCTGTGCAACAAGAATAATATAACACAAAATAAATGGATTTAAGCATTACGCTATTAATAAACAGTAGAAAAATGCTCTCTTGAAAAATAAAGACATTTCCTGTGTAAGTGAACATATTAACATGGGGAATGCAGTTACCAGGGGGATAAACACCTTAGGCAGGAAACTTTTCCAAGCTCAAGCAATAACTCAGCCATACAAATTGGGTGCTCACACTGGAAAAGAAGACGTGTACACCCTCTGTTCTCCACAGGGTCATGCAAAAACAACTACAAAAGATTTTGACATAGACGCGCCTAGCGGATGCAGTAAAACAGAACGTTTGGTACTGCTGTTTTTATTTCTCTATTGCTCTATCTATAAATTCTGTAGAGAAGTATACTTGTCAAAAGAATCTTCAGAAATCACTTAGGAAAAAAAAAACATCAATCATCACTTTCACTTATTAATACATTCTAGAATTTACTACACTGTTTAAAGAAATATAGTTCATTGTTTGCTAGAGGGACCTACTGTTGGGCAATCTTTAATGTCAACACACTTAACAGAATTTCCCAGGACTTCTGCTGCTTGACATCTGGTGCACTAATTTTAAAAAAGAGAATCCTCAGGCACCAAAGAAAGGCATCTTTCCTGAATTTTTACCTAAGCCAAAATGCTTCCCAGTAGAACTGGGGTAATCTTCCATGTAACTTTCACATAACTCTGGATTTCTCTCTCTCAAAGCATACAGTTGAAGAAAAAGCTTCAGCAAGAAAGGCAAAAGGCTAAACAGACTTCTTGAAAAAGTGCAGAGGTTCTTCTCCTCTTGCAGTACAGCTCATGATTTGAGGTAGTGAGAAGCACATCTGTTTTTAGCGCAAAATACAATTGTTTGCTACTGATCAATCTTACTAATAGAAAGCCACAGAGGCTGACCTAAGGGTGTGGCACAGTTGTTTATTTTATTGGTAGTTGTATAACAGTGCTTTTATTGGTTGGCATTGTGTCATTACTTTCCTTAGAAACACTAAACAAACATATTTCTCCATCACTTAATTTCTCTGATAGAAGGTAAAATAAGCATTTTTAATGGCAAACAGCAGATGTAGAGAAAAAGCCAAATACTAAACCTGAGACACAAAGCTGCTATTACCAACCATCACAGAACTTCCTGTTGCTACACTTTTGCCCACAGAGAACCGAACACTGTTCGGTGAACTGCATCTGCTGTTACAGAGCAGATACAGTTGGTTGCAGTTCTGGTGGCCTTTCCATTATCAACCTAGAAAGCTGGCTTACCTCCAGTAAAGCTTCTTTGCTTTTATCATTCATTTCTTTGCTTTCATTCTTCCCTTTGTTTGCCAGGTAGAAATTCTGATTAAGACATAAACAAAATTCATGTTTAAAAAGATATCAATACAAGTAATCAGATTGCTAAAACCCATTCAATAGTTATTCAGTCTTCTGATACTGAATATGCAGGCTAATAACGGCAGGTGCATACAGACACTTCTTATGTGGACACTTCTTATACAAAACCTTAATCATAGTTGCCTGCTGATGAGTTTTAATTCTTCATTTTGAAGGTAATTCAAAAGCACAGACACCAGCTGCCTGCAGATAGTAAGGTAACTATGCATAAAGGAAGCAGATAGGTCAAGGAGTTATGCCATGCATTAAGTAGCACTTGGATCTGTGGTCAGAATTATAATAAAGCTCTCGTGTTTTATCACCTGCTAAACAAAAGCGCACATAGAACAGGGGCTTGGATTTTGAAAACACTGGATGCATGGGACAGTCTTACTGATTTCCCTGGAATAAGTCAAGCAGTTAAGTTTACATAACAAAAGGCATAATATAAAACATGTTTTTTCTAGGAGGCAGACAAAACTGTAAAACCCCATCAAATTTTGAAAACCATCTACTTAAAAATAGTTAATATTTTTAATATTAATACAGAATGCAATTCTGTAGCAAGAAAACCGAGAATTTACCTCCTGTTTTATCAGAAAGACACACGTCTCAAAATTATGAAAACGCAGCAATGTATTTACATGGACAGAAATCAGCAAAGAGTAAGCTACAACATGAATGCAAAGCCTTATCAAAAGACAAATGAGAAATATATACATTAAGGAATATGCTGTTTCTACGCTATATGAAACAAACAAGCAGCATATCTACCGTACCATCATATTATGTTTATAGCAACAAAGTCTATCTGAAATGAAACCCTGCCTTTACACATAACCACATCTTTTTCAAGCAGTGTGGTGAACAGCAGTGTGCCAGAATGCAAGCCCCACAGCAGATGGCTTTTGGAGGAGCACCAAGAGAGGAAGAGGTGTGGATGACCTCAAGGGCAGTTCTCGAAAAAAAACTGCTGTATTAAAAATTCACATTAAGTGAGATAGGGGACATGAGAAAGTGAGTCACTCTGCGATTTAGCCTGTGCAAATGCCAAGTCTGTGGTACAAACATAAAAGAGACTTTTAACATTCAATGCCACTGACAGACTAGGAAATACATCAATATTTTTCTGTAGGATATGCAACAGAACTTGGCTGGCTCCAGACTACCCAGAAACATTTTGAGTCCAGGGATGAAGATATGCAAGCATATTTTAGACCACAGCTGCATGACTACATCAGAAAACATTATTCATAGCAGAAAAAAGCACAAAACAACTCAAAACAAAATCTGCTTGGAAGTGTGTTCTCAGTGTAATTAATACAGAGATGCCTGCCTGGGAAGCCCAAAAGCACAGGTCTGAGTGAATAACAATCCTCCACTCAACCCACTGGGAGAAAGATACTGTCGCAAGCTGGTGTAGCTAAGAGCCCTATATATATACACAACAGCACTCCCTGTCACAGCATGCTGGCTTGATGTGGGCACACACTTTTGCATTGATGAAGATATGGACAGAAACCTCAGTGGGCACTGTTAAGCTCAGTTGGGCCTCTGGTATAGATGCAGAAAGCAGAGGGACTTGCAAGCTGAAAGCGTTCTTTTCTTACTGATCAGTGTAAAGACACTGTAGAACCCCCTAACATACACATGGACAATTTATCAAGGTAAGTACTCTTTGTCACTGTCTCAACAAAGCCTGAGTCATCAACTCTACTATGAGTGGGGAGAGTATTCATCTGGCTCAGTCAAGTCCCCACCACACCGGTAATAAGAAAACAAAGCTCCTCTGATTACAACTGATTCATATTCAAGCATCTGGCATTTATTTAGCAGAAACACAGACCACCCAGCACTGACAATCAGTGGTAAAGAAGGAAAGTTTGTAACATTATCCACGCAGGATCTCTAACAAGGCTGCTTTTTCATAAACCAACGTTACACAGATGTATACTGTCATCTTTCACCTGTCAATATAAATTTCATTTATTACTGATTACCTCCTTTATGTCTTGGCCCTGAAATCTGAGAGGGCACGGTGCTTATTATTGGTCAGTGGTTGAAGACCTGAGGAGCAGACTACACTGTACTTGTTTTACCACTGTGTGGTCTCCTATTTTTGATCAGAAGCATTCATCCCATGGGAGGCAACCACATGTGTCCACAAGAGGTTATTCCAAGTCCAGTTGTCAAAGGTCATGATAAAAGGCAAGCTCTTGCCTGGCTGAGGACACCACTGAGAAAAGCATGTTTGGCTTGGGATGTCGTGCCTTAATGGGACAAGATGTGGCAACAGGGTAGCTCTCAGCATACGTCTACAAATTTGACAATTAACTTTTACTTCAAAAGACAGTGTCTTTCTCTCAATAGAGAAAGCTTAAGCTGAGCTTAGCTAACAGGATGGATCCGTCCTCTTACAATGATAACATAAGAAAGTAAACATAAGTGTTTATAATAAAGGCAACTCTGCCATTGGGTTTGCTTTGTTCTGCTTGGACTATGAAAATAGAATGGAATGGAATAGAATAGTTCAGATGGAAGGGACCTACAAAGATCATCAAGTCCAAATGCCTGAAGATTTCAGGGCTAATCCAAACTTAAAGCATGTTACGAAGAGCATTATCCAAATGCGTCTTGAACACTTGAGCAAGGGGCATCAACTATCTTGCTAGGAAGCTTGTTCCAGTGTCTAACTACCCTCAAAGAAAAAAAAAATTGTCCTACTGCTTGAATTAGAGATGAGTAGTCAAGCGTTCTCGAAGAATTCTTCCCCATGCCCACACATACCGTATCGGTTGAATTTGACACAAAGCCAGTTCTCTCCCATCCCCTTTTACCTGAGTCAGATTAATGCAGAGCTACAGTGGCAGTCTCGACGCGTACTGACAGCCAGGCACGACATACTCAGGGGACATTATGCCCACATTTCCCTCTGCTCACACAGGACGCTGGCAAAACTAGCTGATGACCACATGCACAAAAGCAACTCCTGTAAAGATTTTATGGCCAGCCTAAGTTAATTTTGTGCCTTGCACTGCATACAACCTAAGCATACAACCTTTCCACTGTGGGATACAGTCATCTCCTTTTTTTGTGGAAAAGTAGTTAAAAATTCATGCCAGATTATTCTTGTGTGTATAACCCTCACATGATAGTGAAAGATGGAAGACACCATGCAGCAAATAAAGCTGCTGCTCTGTACTCACATCTATCTTCTTCATGCAATGAGCTGCCTGATTACCCTCATTCAAAGTGCACCTGTGGTGAATCAAGAACTGGTCAGCTCACACTGGCATGCTACATGTATCCTATTTCAGCTGAGTACTGAATGCAGCATGGTTTGTACAGAATAAAAACACAAACGAGAATGTGGTCACATCTGCAACCTGTATCATGATACGTATGCCCCCTAAACCAAATGCACATAAAAATTATTAGAATATGCCAATAATTGCTCTGGAGAGCACAAATGTAAATAAAGAAATGAAGCTAAAGGCAAAGCTCTTCTGAAGCCCACAAAACTCTGCTTGATTTTATAACGTGGAGAAATGGCTACATCTGATTTTTCATGCCTGGAGGATGATGACCTTCAAGTGTTTTAGGAGGAGGGAACGTGGAACAAATGAAAGACATACATAAGCAAAGATGTAGCTAACAACAAAGCACTGAATAAGCTGATTAAAAGCTGCCTGTAAAACAGTTAAACTGTGCAAAGTCTGCTTATGCTACTGTCCCAAGGCAGAACAATATTTATCCACGTAGCGTCTTCAGCTTGAAACTACACTTTGGTTTCAGATACACTAAGGAGACAATGAAGCTAAGGTTACTAAAGACTGGGAGCGCAGTAAAAAACTTCCCCTTCCTCACTTCTGTTTCTTTGTACCTTTGCCAGCACACTGAATGGTCGGGTTTCTGCCACCCTTCCATGTTTCCTTCCTGGGGCAACAGTGGAGACAAAAACAAACAAACAAACAAAAAAGCAACAAAAACCATGATCCCTAAAGCTTGGCCAAAGTGGTTAAAAACAGAAATGTCACCTGGTGGATACCAGTCCAACTTCACTGACTTCAAAATAAATATTCAAGAGTGAAGCTCATTACAGATGTCTAGTTATGAAAGATATTACAACTTCTTACTGCATCTCCTTGTGCTGTTTAATATTGCTTTGAGGAAGTAAAAACCTCGTTCAATTCAATGGATTTTCCATTGGGGGGCATATCTCTTGCTTTTGGCTTATAAATGTGGGAGCAAAAGCATGAAGCACTTACTGCACCCAGATCTCTATACACTTTCCTGAATAACGTCCTGAAATTACAGAAATTACAGGAAGAAGATGCACGTGGTGTCACCTGGATCATTTGAATATTTTTCTGGCAGTTTTTATCAGCAACAGAGACGCACAGGAAATCAAAGTCCATTTAAGGAAAAAATCAAATGCCGTGTTCTAAGAGTGACTCAAGAGTTTAGACTGCTTCAGTGAAGCAAAAACACTTCCTACATTAGTCTCTATTTGCTAAGAATAATTCCTTGAACTTTTTGAAAAAATAGTCCTGAAATCTGATGACCTTCCCCTTCAAGAGTCAAGTACAGCATCACACAGAGCATCACTCAACTGCATGACAAAGCACCGCCTTTCCTATAGCACAAAGGTTTTCTTTATCTGCACGTGTACCAGTATGTATTTTTGTTTCACTCTTTAGTCACGGACTCATGACGTTCCATCTCTATAGATGAATCACTGATGCCACTAATGGAATAGTCTTTTGCTGTGAATTCCCTGCAGGGTGAATTATAACACAGTGAGGAAGCAGCAGAAGTGTCTGTCACGATGAAGGGGGAGACCTGAGGATTTTGCAAATGTTTTTTCCAAAATGTGTTCCAAAGACTTCAAAAATTGTTTTATGGAACAAAGCTGTAGTTAAATGTTAGAGAAGCTTGCATGGCAAGATGGCAATCTCCAAAATCAGCCAATGGCATTAGCTAGCACGTTGCTAGCACAGACATAGCAGATAAGCCCCGCATTCCAAAACCTCAGTTCCTCCTTTGAAAATGAAACATGTCTAGTTAATTGTATTTTAATCTACACCAGATAGATAGGCTAGCTTGCAGAAAGAAATAATATTAGCACAGGTCATGGACATTCTCTGGAGGCCCACATTTTTTAGGAAAACATCTGGACGCTTTCATAGCTACATTCTAAAAAATCATTTCATTGTATCAAATCTCTGTGATTAAAACTTAGTATCACTAATTTGTCTATGAATAAGCTGTATGCACCTGAGCACCTTCGGAATTTGTTTCTTCTGCTGTTTTTGGTTTTGTTTTGTTTTTTTTCCCCAGAAAAAACATCTGCAAGTTACAGATCTCTACAGATAACCTCTGACAGAATAAGCACTAAATAAGAATAAGATAAGGAATCCTGCTGCTGCTGCATTATCACTTCTCATATAAAAAAAAGCATTCTGCAATTTCTGTATTCACAGAATGAAGCAACACTGAGATAGTCCGAGCTAGGGGGATGAGGCTGAACATACTGAGAATACTGCATCAGAGCATTGGATTTCAGTTTCTCGGTGATTATATCATAATTTCCATAAGTAGTTTGCTACATAATCACATACACTGCCCTCCCGCTCCCCACACCAACTCAGCACCTACTTCCATTTGGTTTACTTTTTCAGGGACTCAGACCAGATTATGTATCATATATAATCAAATAAGTGCTCAAGAGACATTTGGACAATGTCCTCAAAATGTGCTTTAACTGCTGGTTTGCTCTGCAGAGGTCAGGCACATGGAGATGATCACTAAATGTCCCTTTCAACTGAACTCCTCTATACATCTATACTTCTATATTTTACATGTTTCATGAGCTCTGTCTGTGCAATACTGCTTACTTTCTGTCAAAAAGGTAAACTGTCGGTATGACCGTACTATTCTGCATGTCCCACAGTGTTTGAATTTACTGAGCCTGACAGATGGTTAGACTTTATTACTGGCATAGTATTTCAATAGTATGATAGCCACAACTGATACAGTCTCCTTAGGCTGTTCATTTTTGAGCTTATCACAGAGATGCAGAAGCTCAAAGACTACACACGTCCAGATCAAGCTCAGTGCGTCCTGAGGAGGGCAGACTTAAGACTCATACTCTGCTTTTGGTTTAGGTCATGTTTATTTTGAAAGGTCATGGCAATCAAAATACCTAGAATCTTCATCAAAGATTTACTTCCCAGGAGGCCCTGCCCTAAGCCACAGCAAATATCGCTACAACAATGTACAACTAAACCTCTGCTGTTAAGTATGTTAAGTATATTAAGTACTGCTGTTGAGCAGTAGTAAGTATGACATCTTCAGTCATCACGTATGCTTTACTTTCAAATTTTGCTTTGCTTTTCATATTAAAAATCAACACTAATCTACATACACTCTAGGATAAGTTTTCTTTCCCTGACTATGGATAGTTCTTACGCACTTCCTCTCTGCAGATTTTATATGAAACTCTGTCTCACTCTAAAAAACCTTCCTAATGGGCACCTTGGTGAGATTTGCTGCCAAATTACTGTTGTGGTTTGGTGATTTTTCTTTTGTGATCAGTATTCCACATCAGAACATCATGTGAACCAGTAGGAGTTAAAGAGTTAATGTTCTGGTTCCGTTTACTGCCCCTTATGGGCATGTGGAGTATCCTGACGGGAGGAGAGGTGCGGCTTCCCTGGGGAGGACTTGG
>JACDJE010000670.1:210769-245595 GCA_016647715.1 Pavo muticus | reverse complement strand
TCCCCACCCCACTGCCTCCTCCCTGTGCCTCAGAGGGCTGCTGAGCTGTGAGCCTACTTTCCTGCCGGCCCCACGGAGGCTTTGTGCCGAACCTGAGCGCTGCCCCGCTCTGGGCTGAAGGCTTGGGGCTGTGGAAGCATAAAAGCAGAGAATCAGAGATGGCTTCTGTGCCCGGGGCCCTGCAGGGTGGGCTCGGGCTGTGCGGGGCCCTCCGGTGCCCGCTCTGCTCAGGGTGCACGTGGGGCTCTCCGAGCCTGCATGCCCGCAGCTGCACCGCTGCTGCACTGCTGGTGTTTGCTCTGCTGGCGCCAGGCAGGGCTGTGAGCCGAGGGCGGGACCCGCACACGGTGCACGCGGGTGCTGCGGTGCAGTCAGTCCTTGGTGCAGCCGCAGCAGTGCAGTGTTTGGTGCCTCATCCTGCTGCAGCGCCGCAGCCCCGTGCTGCAGGGCTGCTCGCAGCCGGGGTGGCTCTGAGGAGGGGTCCTGAGGCCCCGCAGCTCCGCACAGCCCCCACATCACCACAGAGCCATGCAACGGTTGGGTTGGAAGCGTCCTTCACAACCACACAACCGCAGCACGGTTGGGTCAGAAACGACCCCCCCACCGCTCAGCTGTGTGCTGTGTGCTGGGTGACCCCCACCAGCTCGGGGCCCCATCCACGGCCTCGGGCACCTCCAGGGATGGGGCACCCATGGCTCTGGGGAGGGGATTTCCCCCCCCCCTCCCCCCGTCTGACCCCACTCTCCCCTCTGTCAGTTTAAAGCCGTTCCCTCTGGTTTGCACAGCGCAGTGCTCAGCCACCTCCTGTTGCTTTGGCAGCCCCTGCACGCCCAGCAGCTCTCCACGCACATGATTTAGCAGAGGGTTGTTAGGGTAGGATGGCTGGGTCGTGGTTGGACTCGATGATCTTTAAGGTCTTTTCCCACCTGAGCCATTCTATGATTCTATGATCTGAGGTCGGCAGTGCCCGCACCCCCAGTGGGGTCTGCGGCGCTCACCCACTTCTCCATGCCTTATGGGGGCTTTGCCCAGCTCACCCCGGTGCCCCCAGCTGCAGCCCTGAGCTCTGTGCACAGCATCACATCCTCGTGCATCCTGCACGGAGCCAGCGCTGCGGCTCAGGGAGCAGCAGAGGTGTCCCTGCAGCGGTGCTCTGTGCACCAGGGAGACACACAGTGAATCAGAGAACCACAGAATGGCTGGCTTGGAAGGGACCCCAAGGATGATGAAGCTCCAACCCCCCACCACACGCAGGGCCACCAACCTCCCCATTTCACACCAGCCCAGGCTGCCCAGGGCCCCATCCAACCTGCCCTTCAACACCTCCAGGGATGGACGGGGCACCCACAGCCTCTCTGGGCAGCCCATGGCTGCTCAGCCCCACTGCCCATGAGATACTTCTTTTCTTCCCCACGTGTAGCTTGCAAAGCATAGAAAAACGGGATTTCTCACTGATTTTCCCCATTCTCTCCCCTCTCAGCAGAGAGCTGTGAACGGGACACGGCGCGGAGGGAGCAGGAGGATGGCGAGCAAGGCAGTGCTGAACGGGGCAGCGGTGAACGGGGCAGCAGTGAACGGGGCAGCGATGAACGGTCACAGTGAGCACGGGGAGGCACCAGGAGCAAACTGTCAGGACGCTCTGCTGGGTAAGCAGAAGGCAGCAGCTGGCAGGGATGCAGCAGCAATGCACTCTAATGGTGCAGCTGGCAAAGATGCGGCAGCAATGCACTCCGATGGAGCACCCTCGGCAGCAGCTGTCAGGGATGCAGCAGCAATGCACGGCAGTGGCGCAGCTGGCAGCATCTCTGGGGTGTACGTGGAGGCTTCGAAGAAGATGATGAGCATTTATGATGCCACCAGAGAGCACCTGCTGAGCCTGGAGCCAGCGCTGCTTCTCCTCGAGGCGCAGGCGGCCACGGGCGGCATCGCAGATCTGGGGCAGAAGTCACACGTGTCCGTGGCAGAGGCCGTGCGGAGGGGGCTGGTGGGGCTGGAGCTGAAGGAGAGGCTGCTGGCTGCCGAGAGAGCGGCCATTGGCTTTGTGGACCCCTACACGGAGGAGCGGATCCCTCTGTTCCAGGCGCTGCAGAAGGAGCTGCTCGGGAGGGAGCAGGGCCTGCGGCTGCTGGAGGCCCAGCTGGCAACCGGGGGCCTCATCGACCCGGCCACGGGCGGGCGGCTCCGGGCAGAGGCTGCCTGCGAGAGGGGGCTCCTCAATGAGGAGATGGGGCAGCTCCTGTCTGATGGCGGCGAGGAGAGCAAAGGGTTCCTCGACCCCAACAGCATGGAGAGGGTCAGCTACGCGGAGCTCAGGGGGCGGTGCGTGGTGGGTCCAGCCTCGGGGTTCCTCCTCCTGCCCCTGCAGCTCACATTTGCGGGGCTGGGAGGGCGAGTGAGCGGCACGGAGCTGCAGGATGCCGGCATCATCAGCCCCAGCGTGCTCAGGGCTCTGCAGGAGGGGAAGGTGTCAGCCCGGGAGGTGGCAGAGGACGATGCAGTGCAGCGGTTCCTGCGCGGCACGAGGAGCGTGGCCGGCGTGGTTCTGCCCTCCGGGGAGCGGAGGAGCCTTTACCAGGCGCTGCGGGAGCACCTCCTGCTGCCCGGCGCTGCGCTGGTGCTGCTGCAGGTGCAGGCCTCCACTGGCAGCCTGACCGACCCCATCCAGAACAGGAGCTTCTCCGTGGATGAGGCTGTCAGGAGCGGCCTCGTCGGCCCCGAGCTCCATGAGAAACTGTCTTCAGCAGAGAGGTCCATCATGGGGTACAGGGACCCCTGCACCGGGGAGATGCTGTCCCTGTTCCAAGCCATGAACAAGGGCTTCGTCCCCAGGGACCACGGCCTCCATCTCCTGGAGGCTCAGATGGCCACCGGCGGTGTCATCGCTCCGGGCCGGCACCTCCGTGTCCCCGCAGAGACCGCGTGCCGCTGGGGGTACCTGGATGAGAGCACCCGGCAGCTCCTCGCCAATCCCACCGAGGACACCAAAGGGTTCTTCCACCCCAGCTCCCAGGAGAAGCTGAGCTACGCAGAGCTGCTGGCGCAGTGCGTCACCGACCCCAGCACCGGGCTCCTGCTGCTGCCGCTCGGTGACAGAACTGAAGGAACGCGCCTCTTCCTCGACCACGGCACCCAGACGGCTCTGGAGAACACGAAGGTGCCCGTTGCTGTAGGCAAGTTCAAAGGAAAGTCGGTGTCTCTCTGGAAGCTCCTCTTCTCTGACTACATCCAGAGCGAGCAAAGAGCCGCCCTCACCCGGCGGTACCTGGAGGGAGCGCTCTCCATGCAGGAGATGGCCACGGCCGTCCGGGACGCTGTTGAGGAAACGGCTTCTGCAGCCAACATCACCTTTGAAGGGCTGAGGGGACGCGTGACCGCCGACCAGCTCCTGAGCTCCGAAATCATCAACAAGGATCTGTTCAAGAAACTGAAGGAGGGGGAAACATCAGTCAAGGAGGTAGTGGGCATGGACACGGTCAGGAAGTACCTGGAAGGGACGGGGAGCATCGCTGGGCTGCTGCTTCCCGAATCCCAGGAGAAGATCAGCATCTACCAGGCCAAGAGGAAGGGGCTCCTGAGGCCAGGGACGTCGCTGATCCTCCTGGAGGCGCAGGCTGCCACCGGCTTCGTCATCGACCCGGCGGCCAACAAACGTTACTCTGTGGATGAGGCTTTAAGGGCAAACGTCATTGGCCCCGACGTCTACGACAAGCTGCTGTCAGCAGAGAAATGTGTCACCGGGTACCGAGACCCCTGCTCAGGGGACAAGATCTCACTGTTCCAGGCCATGCAGAAGGAGCTGATTGTCAGGGAGCACGGCATCCGCCTGCTGGAGGCCCAGATCGCCACGGGCGGCATCATCGACCCCGTGCACAGCCACCGCATCCCCGTGGAGGTGGCCTACAAGCGCGGCTACCTGGACAAGAAGATGACCGTCATCCTGTCCGACCCCAGCGACGACACCAAGGGCTTCTTTGACCCCAACACGGAGGAGAACCTCACCTACCTGCAGCTGAAGGAGAAGTGTGTGACGGAGCCGGGCAGCGGGCTCTGCCTCCTCCCCCTGAACAGCAGGAGGCGGCAGTTCGTGGACGCTGCCACGCGAGAGCTGTTCTGCAGCTCCTGGCTGCCCGTCCGCTTCGGGAGGCTGCGTGGAGAGCGGGTCTCCGTGTGGGAGCTGCTGACCTCCGAGTATTTCAGCGAGGGGCGGCGCCGGGAGATCTTCAACCACTACCGGCTGAAGAAGCTCAGCCTGGAGCAGATCCGGGCCATGCTGGAGGAGGAGATGAAGAAGTGGGCCCCCATCAAGTTCCCGGCCCTGAGGGGCAGCGTCAGCGCGTACCACCTGATGGAGACGGGCATCATTGACAGGGCTCTGCTGGAGGAGGTGCTGGAGGGGTCCGTCAGCCCCGAGGAAGTCCTGCGCATGGACTCGGTCAGAAAGTACCTCTACGGCTCCGGCAGCATCGGGGGCATCGTGCTCCAGCCCTCGAACCAGAGGATGAGCATCTATGAGGCCATGAAGCAGAACATCGTGGTACCCGGAGTAGCCCTACCTCTCCTGGAGGCCCAGGCTGCCACTGGCTTCATCATCGACCCTGTGAACAACCAGAAGCTCCGCGTGGATGAGGCCGTCAAGGAGGGCGTCATCGGGCCGGAGGTGCACGAGAAGCTGCAGCAAGCAGAAGGGGCAGTGTCGGGCTACAAAGACCCCTTCACGGGCAGGAAGATACCCCTCTTCCAGGCCATGAAGAAGGGTCTGATTGCGGACAAGCAGGCCATGCAGCTGATGGAGGTGCAGATGGCAACCGGAGGCATCATCGACCCAACGTGCGGCCACCATGTCCCCATGGAGGCTGCCCAGAAGCGCGGGTGCCTGGATGAGGACACAAGCAGAGCCCTTTCTGAGCCCAGCGACAGCAACAGAGCCTTCTGTGTCCCAGACAGCAAGGAGAGCGTGAGCTACGCCGAGCTCATCCAGCGCTGCCAGAAGGACGAGGTGTCCGGCTTCCACCTGCTGCCTCTGCAGCAGACGGTCACTTCTGCCTACACGGATGAGCAAATCCAGCAGCTCTTCCAGGAAACCATGGTGTAGGAGAAAGGAGTCTCCCTCTGGGCGCTCATCCACTCCGGGTACTTCACCGAGGAGCAGCGGAGGGACTTTGTGGAGAGGTTCCGGGTGAAGGAAACGTCGCTGCAGCAGCTGATTGCGCTGGTGCTTGGGCTGGTGGGGGAGATGGAAATGAAAGCCCGCACCCACATCATGCTGGGGGGTCTGCGGGGCAGCTTCCCCGCCGTCTGGCTGCTGGAGGCCGGCATCATCACGGAGAAGATGTTTGAAGAGCTGGCTCAGGGCATCCTAACTCCTGAGGAGGTGGCTGAAGTGGGCAGCGTGAAGAGGTACCTGCAGGGTACGGGCAGCATCGCTGGGGTGCTCGTAGAGGCGTCCAAAAAGAAGATGAGTTTTTACGATGCCATGAAGAATAACCTCCTCCTGCCCGGGGCTGCCCTGAAGCTGCTGGAAGCTCAGGTGGCCACGGGGTACCTCACCGACCCCGCCACGAGCCACAGGCTCAGCGTGAGGGACGCTGTGCGGGCGGGCGTCTTTGGCGAAGAGCTCACCGAGACGCTGCTCCGCGCGGAGAGGGCGGTGGTGGGCTACACAGACCCCTACACCGGGAGCCCCATCTCCCTGTGCCAGGCGGTCAGGAAGGAGCTCGTTCCCATGGCTGACGCTCTGCCTTTGCTGGAGGCCCAGCTGGCCACTGGAGGGGTCATCGATCCCATCCACCACCATCACCTCCCGCTCCAGGCTGCGTACAGGTACGGCTTCTTCGATGAGGACTTGAACCAAAGCATCGTGCAGCTGAACGACAGCACCAAGATCTTCTTTGATCCGAACACGAAGGAAAACGTGACCTACCAGCAGCTGAAGGACCGGTGCATTTATGAGGCTGAGACGGGTCTCTGGCTCCTTCCTCTGTCCAAAAATGCGATGTTCTGCGTGGACGACCAAACCGTGGAGGTGCTGAAATCTGTGACCGTCTGCGTCAATGTGGGGCGCTTCAAAGGGCAGACGGTGTCCGTCTGGGACCTCCTCAACTCTGAGTACATCACGGACAGCAAAAGGAGAGAGCTGGTGCAGAAGTACAAAGATGAGAACGCCGAAGCACTGCAAGAAATCGTAACGATCGTCACCACAATTATCAGAGACACCGAAGCGCAAGGCAAGAAGTTTGCATTCAAAGGTCTGCGGAAAAAGGTGTCCGCCAGTGATCTCTTCCGGTCCCAACTGATAGACAAAAAAACCCTCGATGAGCTCAACCAGGGGAAGAAAACGGTCCAGGAAGTCACCGAAATGGACTCCGTCCGCGTATACCTGGAGGGCAGCAATTTCATAGCGGGGGTCCTCATCCAGCCTAGCAACGAGAAGATGAGCATCTACCAGGCCATGCGGAAGGGCATCCTGAGGCCGGGCACGGCGCTGGTGCTGCTGGAGGCTCAGGCTGCCACCGGCTTCATCATCGACCCGGAGAAAAACAAGAAATTCTCAGTGGAGGAGGCGCTGAAGGCCGGACTCGTTGGGGTGGAGGTTTATGAAAAGCTGCTCTCTGCAGAAAGAGCTGTGACGGGCTACGTTGACCCCTACACAAAAGCACCCATGTCCCTCTTTGAAGCCATGAACCAAGGGCTGATCGTGAAGAGCCACGGCATCCGCCTGCTGGAGGCCCAGATCGCCACCGGCGGCATCATCGACCCCGTGCACAGCCACCGCATCCCCGTGGAGGTGGCCTACAGGCGCGGGTACTTCAATGAGGAGATGAACCGCGTCCTGTCCGACCCCAGCGACGACACCAAGGGCTTCTTCGACCCCAACACGCACGAGAACCTCACCTACATGCAGCTCCTGGAGAGGTGTGTTCAGGATGCAGAGACGGGGTTGCACATGCTACAGGTCGTGCAGGAAGGGGGAAAATACTTCTACATTGATGAGCTGACAAGACAGGTTCTGCAGTCAAAGCCTCTTCAAGTGAAAGTTGGAAGATTCAAGGACCAAACAATGTCCGTCTGGGACATTCTCTACTCTCATTACATCTCTGAGCAGAAAAGGAAAGAACTATTGAAGCAATACAAATGCAAGACTCTTATTCTGGAAGACCTTACGGCTCTCATCCTCAAAGTAATTGAGGATACAGAGCAAAAAGGAGAAGCCCTCAAGGTCAAAGGGCTGCGGGGCGAGGTGTCGGTGTCGGAGCTGTTCAACTCGGAGATAATTGACAAGAGGACTCTGGAGCAGCTGCAGGACGGGAGCCTGACGCTTGACAGCCTCACCAAGAAGGACGCGGTCAGAAGGTACCTGGACGGCACCGGGTGCATCGCCGGAGTGCTGCTGCCATCAAGGAAAGAGACGATGAGCATCTACCAGGCACTGGAGAGGGGGCTCCTCTCTGAGCAGTGTGCGCTGGGGCTGCTGGAGGCGCAGGCTGCCACCGGCTTCCTTGTCGACCCGCTCACCAACCAGAAGCTCTCCGTGGATGAGGCCGTCTCCTCCGGGTTGGTGGGCAGCGAGCTGCACGAGAAGCTGCTGTCTGCAGAGAGAGCCGTGACGGGATACACAGATCCCCAGGCAGGCACTAAGATCTCCCTCTTCCAGGCCATGAGGAATAAGGTAGCAGCCAAGGAGCACAGCGTCCGCCTGCTGGAGGCCCAGATCGCCACCGGCGGCATCATCGACCCCGTGCACAGCCACCGCCTGCCCGTGGAGGTGGCCTACCGGCGCGGCCACCTGGACGGGGACACGTTCCTCCTGCTTTCTGATCCCGACCACGGCAGCAAAGGATTTATAGACCCAAATATCCACGAGAAAAGCAGCTACAGTCAGCTCCTGAAACGGTGTTCCAGAGACACAGACACGGGACTGTACCTGCTGCCAGTCCTGGAGAAAGAAGAGGATTATTTCTACATCGACGAGCAAACAAAGAAAGCACTGATGTCAACAAAGGTAGAGGTGTCTGTTGGGAAATACAAAGGGAGTGAATTATCGCTATGGGAACTTCTGTGCTCTGAGTACATCACAGAAGAGAAAAGAAAAGAACTCGTGAAAAAATATAAAGAGGAATCCCACCACGTTATACAGAGAATCATCGACATAATATTAAACATCATCAGAGAGAAAGAGCAGAACAGAAGCGATGTCTGGTTCCAAGGCATCAGACAACAAATAACGGCGTCGGAACTTCTCAGCGCACAGATAATTACAGAAGAAACCATGGAAAAACTCAAGGAAGGAAAAGAGTCTGCACAAGAAATAGCACAGAAGGACAGTGTGAGACGATACCTCGAGGGAACGGGCAGCATCGCCGGCGTGCTGGTGCCCTCCAAGGCCGACCCCGCCAAGACGGAGAAGATGAGCATCTACCAGGCCATGTGGAAGGGCATCCTGAGGCCGGGGACAGCACTCGTGCTGCTGGAGGCGCAGGCTGCCACCGGATTCATCATCGACCCAGTAAGGAACCAGAAGCTCTCCGTGGACGAGGCCGTCTCCTGCGGGCTGGTGGGCAGCGAGCTGCAGAAGAAACTGCTCAGTGCAGAAAAAGCTGTGACGGGATACAGCCACCCGTGCACAGGACAGAAGATGTCCCTCTTCCAGGCCATGCAGAAGGAGCTGATCGTCAGGGAGCACGGCATCCGCCTGCTGGAGGCCCAGATCGCCACCGGCGGCATCATCGACCCCGTGCACAGCCACCGCCTGCCCGTCCAAGCCGCCTACCAGCGGGGCTACTTTGACCACGAGATGAGCCGCGTCCTGTCCGACCCCGGCGACGACACCAAGGGCTTCTTCGACCCCAACACGCACGAGAACCTCACCTACATGCAGCTCCTGCGCCGCTGCGTGCCCGACCCGGACACCGGGCTGCTGATGCTGCAGCTGATGGACAAGGGCTCGGTGCTCTACCAGCTGAGCGAGGACGCCCGCAAAGCCCTGCAGACCGCCCGCACCACCGTCAGCGCGGGGCTCTTCCAGGGCCAGAGCGTCAGCCTCTGGGAGCTCCTCTTCTCTCGCGACGTCCCCGACCGCCGGCGCCAGGACCTCCTGCGCAAGTACAAGGCGGGGACGCTGAGCATCTCCGAGATGACCGCCCTTCTCACCACCATCGTCAGCGGGGCCGCGGGACGGGGCCCTGCCGCCTCCGCCCAGGAGACGACGCAGCAGGAGGCCCCAGCTCCGGCCCGCAACGGCGATGCCGCCAGCTCCCGGCAGGACGGCGAGCGCCGCACGGACGCGGCCGTGGCCACGGAGCTGGGGCTGGAGCCGGAGCTGGAGCGGGCCCTGGCGTCGCGCAGCATCGAGGTGTCGGGCGGCGACTTCCACGGCAGGAAGGTCTCCCTCCGGGAGCTCCTCTTCTCCAAGTACGTCTCCGAGGCCCAGAGGCACGAGCTGCTGGGGAAGGCCCGCGACGGCAGCCTGACGCTGGACGAGCTGGCCGGGCTCCTCGCCCTCCTGGTCCAGGAGGCAGCGGAGCAGAGCAGCAAGGTGACGTTCCGGGGCCTCAGGCGGCAGGTGACCGCCTCGGACCTGCTGGACTCGGGCATCATCGACAAGGACACGCTGGCCGACCTGGTCCAGGGCTCCAAGACGGTGGAGCAGGTGACGCAGATGGCCTCCGTCAAGCGCTACCTGGACGGCACGGGCTGCATCGCCGGCGTGCTGGTGCCCTCCAAGGCCGACCCCGCCAAGACGGAGAAGATGAGCATCTACCAGGCCATGCGGAAGGGCATCCTGAGGCAGGGCACGGCCCTGGTGCTGCTGGAGGCGCAGGCTGCCACCGGCTTCCTCGTCGACCCGCTCGCCAACCAGAAGCTCTCCGTGGACGAGGCCGTCTCCTGCGGGCTGGTGGGCAGCGAGCTGCACGAGAAGCTGCTGTCGGCCGAGAGGGCCGTCACGGGCTACACCGACCCCTACACCGGCGCCCAGATCTCCCTCTTCCAGGCCATGCAGAAGGAGCTGATCGTCAGGGAGCACGGCATCCGCCTGCTGGAGGCCCAGATCGCCACCGGCGGCATCATCGACCCCGTGCACAGCCACCGCCTGCCCGTCCAAGCCGCCTACCAGCGGGGCTACTTTGACCACGAGATGAGCCGCGTCCTGTCCGACCCCGGCGACGACACCAAGGGCTTCTTCGACCCCAACACGCACGAGAACCTCACCTACATGCAGCTCCTGCGCCGCTGCGTGCCCGACCCGGACACCGGGCTGCTGATGCTGCAGCTGATGGACAAGGGCTCGGTGCTCTACCAGCTGAGCGAGGACGCCCGCAAAGCCCTGCAGACCGCCCGCACCACCGTCAGCGCGGGGCTCTTCCAGGGCCAGAGCGTCAGCCTCTGGGAGCTCCTCTTCTCTCGCGACGTCCCCGACCGCCGGCGCCAGGACCTCCTGCGCAAGTACAAGGCGGGGACGCTGAGCATCTCCGAGATGACCGCCCTTCTCACCACCATCGTCAGCGGGGCCGCGGGACGGGGCCCTGCCGCCTCCGCCCAGGAGACGACGCAGCAGGAGGCCCCAGCTCCGGCCCGCAACGGCGATGCCGCCAGCTCCCGGCAGGACGGCGAGCGCCGCACGGACGCGGCCGTGGCCACGGAGCTGGGGCTGGAGCCGGAGCTGGAGCGGGCCCTGGCGTCGCGCAGCATCGAGGTGTCGGGCGGCGACTTCCACGGCAGGAAGGTCTCCCTCCGGGAGCTCCTCTTCTCCAAGTACGTCTCCGAGGCCCAGAGGCACGAGCTGCTGGGGAAGGCCCGCGACGGCAGCCTGACGCTGGACGAGCTGGCCGGGCTCCTCGCCCTCCTGGTCCAGGAGGCAGCGGAGCAGAGCAGCAAGGTGACGTTCCGGGGCCTCAGGCGGCAGGTGACCGCCTCGGACCTGCTGGACTCGGGCATCATCGACAAGGACACGCTGGCCGACCTGGTCCAGGGCTCCAAGACGGTGGAGCAGGTGACGCAGATGGCCTCCGTCAAGCGCTACCTGGACGGCACGGGCTGCATCGCCGGCGTGCTGGTGCCCTCCAAGGCCGACCCCGCCAAGACGGAGAAGATGAGCATCTACCAGGCCATGCGGAAGGGCATCCTGAGGCAGGGCACGGCCCTGGTGCTGCTGGAGGCGCAGGCTGCCACCGGCTTCCTCGTCGACCCGCTCGCCAACCAGAAGCTCTCCGTGGACGAGGCCGTCTCCTGCGGGCTGGTGGGCAGCGAGCTGCACGAGAAGCTGCTGTCGGCCGAGAGGGCCGTCACGGGCTACACCGACCCCTACACCGGCGCCCAGATCTCCCTCTTCCAGGCCATGCAGAAGGAGCTGATCGTCAGGGAGCACGGCATCCGCCTGCTGGAGGCCCAGATCGCCACCGGCGGCATCATCGACCCCGTGCACAGCCACCGCCTGCCCGTCCAAGCCGCCTACCAGCGGGGCTACTTTGACCACGAGATGAGCCGCGTCCTGTCCGACCCCGGCGACGACACCAAGGGCTTCTTCGACCCCAACACGCACGAGAACCTCACCTACATGCAGCTCCTGCGCCGCTGCGTGCCCGACCCGGACACCGGGCTGTATTTCCTTAAGGTTTTTACTAATTAATCATAATTACTGACCGTTTTTTTTGTGTTATTGCCTTGGTGAACGATTTTCTCTCCGTTCATACTTGTTTTGCTTCTTGCATTTTTGTCTCACTTTTTTTCCCCACTGACTTACCTTGTTCTTCTTATTCTCCTGAGAGCACTTTGGGTATTTCCTTCTTCGCTTTCCTTTTTTCATAGTTCTCACGCTTGAAATATGGCTTTGAGGTGACTCAGTGATGCATTACGTTATAGCATTTAATCCTCTTTCTTTTATTACCTCCTCGGAATTCATGAATCAGCCTGGCTTATCTCGGGTCATTTATGTGCAATATGTTGTACTCTTTCTTCTTATATGGACAAAAGTCTCTTCCAGTATTAGCTGACGTCAGAACTGAGTTTTTGTTTCCCATCTCATGTATATTCTTTATGCACTGAACGTGTTTGCACCGATCTCCATGGCACTGACACAGTTTCAGGTTTGCACATCTGAAGCTTACGTGCAGGCACAGCGTTGTGCTTATGTTGGGTGCTCCTGGGCTGGCTTTCTGAGCTTGCTCTCACTGCCTCAGCCCATCCCATTTTCCTGGGGGGTCTCTGGACCGCTTCCTCCCTCAGCCGAGCGCTGGTTGGTGTCCCACTGCTTCGTACACTGCAATTACGTGGTGCTTACTTTCATAGCATCACCATCACCGAGGTTGGTTCCCCTCCCTTCAGTTCTCTTGTTCTACAGAGAGAGCCCATAGAGTCGTTCCACGGGATCCTCGCAGGTGCTGGGAGACAGCAGTGGGTGCTGCACCGTACTGCCAGCCGGGGCCGTGCTGGTAGCAGTGAGCAGCAGGGAGCTGCAGGAGGGAGCTGTGCCTCCGCTGCTTCCTTCCCTCATTTCTCAGCTCTGCCATTCCCTGTGCTTCACTCTGCTGCCCTCCTCCAGGTGCAGCCCAAGTGCGCGCTCCCGCATTGGAGACAGCCCCGGGACCGCTGTGCTGTACAGGTCTGGGCTGAATAACTCTACTCCTGTTTAATAAAAGGAGACTTACAATCCTGAGATGCACTGCCTTTGGATGTTTGTAATTAACCCAATCATGTTCTGGAAAAGCGAGTTTTCACCGTTGTCTTTAGAGCTGATAGTAGAAAACAAACGTAGGTGAGATGTGGGAATTAGCAACGAACCTCAGCGGAGCACCAGGGATGTGTGGCTGTCCCCAGCCCTGGAGGTGTCCCAGAGCTGAGCAGATGCGGCACTCGGGGACAGTGGGCATAGTGGGGGTGGGTTGGGGTTGGACTAGGTGGTCTTATTCAACCTTAAGGACACTGAATATATGATTGTATGAGTGGGCACGGTGGGGATGGGTTGGGTTTGGATCTTTTCTAACCTTCATGATTCCGTGATGGTGGTGATGGTCCTCTCTTCGAACGGGCCCAGAGAGTGATGGGCCAATAAATGCTAGAGAGGTGACAGTGACTGCGGGCCCCACACAGGGGAAGATGGAGGTGCTCCTGCCTATAGCACAGTGGTTGGAAGTGGACAATCTTAAAGGTCCCTTCCAAGCCAAACCATTCTATCATTCTATGATTCTTCGTAGGAAAGGAGATTAGCATTGAAATGTGGGCTCCAGGCAAACAGATAAGAGCCAAACCCTCCATGGGAATCCTCACGGGAACAGTCCTGATGCCATGGAGAGCTCAGATAGCAAAGCTGAGATGTAACTCCATGGAAGTCGAGGAAGTTTTGCATCTTTAAGCAAAGGAGAGGGCAGAACCAGCACCGCTCAGATATGGCGAAAACCAGCACAGAGAAAAAGAAATGAGGGAAAAAAAAGGAGCTAAAACAAATAAGATCTTGTTTAAACACAGTGCAGAAGAAAAGCAGTAAACCAATATAAATATAACAAATAGGGAAGTAGGGCTGAGGAACTGTAACAGCTTACTGTGCTCACCACGGCCTTGTGGGGAGGAGCTCACCAGGAGAACACTGCAACACCAAAGTCCAAACTGCAGCAATGCATCAGGGAGCAGCGCAGGGGCTGCCAGGAGGGGCTTGGGTATTCGTGGGCAGCACTGGTGGCAGATGGACGGCTGAGGAGCTGATCTTAGAGGTCTTTTCCAAGATTGTGCTACTCTAGGGTTAGAAAGGGAAAAGGAGGAAAGGCAAAGGGAAAGGCGAAGCAGCTGGGCTGCTCTCAGCAGGGGAGGCGGTGGGGCTGGGGGCCATGGTGGGAGCAGGGCTGTGGAACATGCAAACATGGGCTGGGAAGTGCTGAACAGGGAAGGAGCAGATGATGGTGTTAAATTATTCAGCTTAGTAAAGAAACAAGCCAGCTGCAAAGGCTGCAGGAGCAGCAAGCAACATGCAGCAAGTGGAATAACGACGGCAGCTGACAGCCAACAGAGGGAAAAAGGTGCGGGTGGGGAGAAGCAGCCCCACTGATTGCATACCCGGTGCTGAGCTGGTGGCTTTCAGCAGCAAGAAATGTGACGGGGTGTTGGATGTGTGCTCAGCCACAGCCGGAGTAACTCAAAAGTTAAGATTCCATTCTAGATTTTGGTGTTTTTTTAAAGAGAATAAATTGGAACACGTGGCCGTAGCAGCTGCAGCCTCTCAGCCCTCACTGCCCAGCAGCAAAGCCCAAACTCTCCAGCACCATCCACACCTGGACCCACATCCAGGACCTGGCCTGAACATCTCCGCTTGGACCGCTGCGATCCTGCTCACCACCCTCAGCCGAGAGCACGCAGTAATTAATGTGAGTAATTACACACTGCAGCCACAAAGAAGAGCACCACACACTTTCCTGCCACACGATGCTTTGGGCCAAGGAGCCCTGAAATGCCCCATCGGGAGCAGGATGGAGATGTGTGACTTTTTGTGCCCTATTGGCCACCACCACCAGGCTCCTGGCACCGCGGGTTGCTGATGGCAGAGCTGCACGTCTGCAGCATGGTGCACGTCCCAGAACATTGAGGGCTGCACTGAGGGATGTTTAGTAGGAAATATTGGTGATGTGGTTGGACTGGATGATCTTAGAGGTCTTTTCCAACCTTGGCCATTCTATGATTGTATGATTCTACGATTCTCTTGGCTGCAGTGGGTCCCAAATCCCACCTGCTTGGCCGTCCTGCTGCCTCCGCAGCCCCTCTGAGCTGCCCTGACCCCACTGCAGGGAGAACCGTGGTCTCTTATGGTGCTGCTCTACCACGAGCGCAGTGCAAAGCCAACAGCGTGCACAGAGCTGTGGGTGTCTGTGACCTCAGAACACCCAGCAAAACCCACAGCCCCAACCAACGGCCCCAGCCAATGGCCCCAACCCTCGGCCCCAACCAACAGCCCCAACCCTCGGCCCCAACCAACAGCCCCAGCCAGTGGCCCCAACCCTCAGCCCCAACCCACAGCCCCAACCCACAGCCCCAACCAACGGCCCCAGCCAATGGCCCCAACCCTCTGCCCCAACCTACAGCTCCAACCCTCGGCCCCAACCCACAGCCCCAACTAATGGTCCCAACCCACAGCTCCAACCCAACCAAGGGCCTCAACCCACAGCCCCAACCCACAGTCCCAACCCACAGCCCCAACCAACCAAGGGCCTCAACCCACAGCCCCAACCCACAGCCCCAGCCCACAGCCTTTCAGCACATTTGAGGACTGCAGAATCACAGAATGGTTTGGCTGGAAGGGACCTTTAAGATCATCCAGTTCCAACCCCTGCTGTAGGCAGGAACACCTCCCTCTAGCCCAGGTTGCTCACAGCCCCATCCAGCCTGGCCTTGAGTGCTTCCAGGGGAGGGGGCATCCACAACCACAATGGGCAACCTGTTCCAGTGTCTCACCACCCTCGCAGTAAAGAATTTCTTCCTAAGATCTAGTATAAATCTACCCTTTTCCAGTTTAAAGCCATTTCTCCTCATCCTGTCACTACCTGCCCTTATAAAAGTCCCTCCCCAGTTTTTCTGCAGGCCTCTTCAGGCACTGGAAGGGCTGTAAATTCCTTCCAGAGCCTTCTTTTCTCCAGGCTGCAGAGCCCCAGCTCTCTCAGCCCATCCCTGTAGGGGAGGTGCTCCAGCCCTCTCATCATCTCTGTGGCCCTCCTCTGTACCCCCCCCATCAGCTCCACGACCCCAGAACTGGATGCAGTGCCCCAGCTGGTATCACACAACAGCAGAGTAGGGGGCTTGCAAAGCAGGCAGCTCATTCAGCTGCTTGCAAAGCCGAAAGAGGAGCAAACGTGAGAACATCAGGTCCGCGTTCCAGAGCACCTCGCGGGTTTCCCGTGGCAGCAGCAGCAGCTCCGCGCAGAGGGACATCTGCTCCTGCTCCGGGAGGAGCAGCAGTGCCAGGGGTCATCGTGCACCACGAGCGCGCGTGCCCTCTGCTGCACCCGGAGCTGCAGAGCAAACTCTCATGCCAGGACTTCGTGGGAAGCCGGGAGCTCAGTGAGTTCTGTGGAAAAGGAGCAGGAAATGGCTGCCGGCACCGCCCCGGGCTCTTCGCACGGCTGCGTGCGCCGCGGATCCGGAGCAGGGGCAGAACTGCCGCAGATCCGCATCGCGCGTCTGGGCGAAAGATACTCAGAGTTCGGTTCCCACAGAGCTCCGAGTTGTGCAATCGCTCAGCTCCGAGCCAGAATAAAAAGCATTTTTGTCTCTTCTGTTTGCCCGCGGCTGCTGCTCGTGCCCATCCCTCAAGTGCTGGGCTTGGCCGGCTCAGCGTGCGTTCCAAAGAGCTTTAGAACTGTAAAACACCCTGAGCTGTCGGGAGGGACCCACGGCGGCAGAATGGCTTCGGCTGGAGGGGGTCCCAACCCCACTGCGGGGTAACAGCATCATTAAGGTCGGAGAAGACATCCAAGATCCACAACCCATCCCACCGCGCCCGCTGACCACTTCCCCAAGCGCCGCATCTCCACGCTCGGGGATGGGGACTCCATCGCCTGCCTGGATCCCTGAGAGAGGCACAGCAGGGGCGGTGGGGGCACCCGCAGCCGAGGGGACGTTCCCCAAACCCCCCCACTGCAGCTTCATGCCAGCCCCACGGGCCCTGAGCTGCCCCGTATGAGCAGCTCCAGGCACAGCGGCCGCAGGGAATCCCGGCGCAAGAGCTCCACCGTGTGCCGCCTTCCGCAGTGCGCTGGGCACCAGGGCAGCTTGGGGCTGAGCTGATGGAAAGGAGCTCGGTCAGAAGGACCTGGGGGTGCTGGCGGCCAGTGGCTGGCCAGCAGTGTGCCCTGATTGCCAAGAAGACTGATGGGACCCTGGGTTGCCTTGTACAGAGCACGGCCAGCAGGGCACGGAGGTTCTCCTCTCCTCTGCTCTGCTCTGATGGGTCACAGCCGGAGCGCTGCGCCCTGTGCGGGGCTCCCAGTTCGGGGCAGACTGGGAACTGCTGGAGAGAGCCCAGCGGAGGGTGCGGAGATGGGGGGAGCCTGGAGCACCTCCTGATGGGAACAGGCTGAGAGCCCCTGGGCTGTGCACCTGGGGGAGAGGAGGCTGAGAGGGATCTGATCAGTGCTGATCGATATCTGAAGGGTGGGGTTGGGAGAATGGGGCCAGGTTGGACTGGAGGATCTCCAGAGATCCCCTCTAAGCCCTGCAGTTCTAGGGTTCTGTGTCTGCTCCAAGCCCACAGCCGTCCATCCTGGGCTGCAGGGGAGCCGTGTCAGCACCTCCAGCAGAGGACCTTTTCCAAATCAAACACTGAAGGAAAGCAACACCCCCCATTGCCAAAGCATTCTTGAGAAAGGTTCTCATCTCTCTGATGTGGTTGGCAGCTGCTCCAGCCAAGGACACCCACACCTTCCTGCAGGTGAGGCCGTGCCACCAGGCTGCGATGCCCGCGCGTCCCTTCCAGGCTGCCCGGGAAGCTGCAGGACCGGCCGCTGAGTCACCCAGCGCTGCGGGGCTGCGCTGCAGAGCATCCCGTGTGTCCGTGTCCAGGCTTTGTGCAGCGAGGACTCCATCAGCACACGGGAGGGAGGCCAGCAGGGACAGGGAGGGGATTGTCCCTCTGTACTCTGCCCTCGTGGGGCCCCATCTGCAGTGCTGCGTCCAGGTCTGGAGCCCCCAGTACAAGAAAGACAGGGAGCTGTTGGAGAGGGTCCAGAGGAGGCCACAAAGATGATCAGAAGAGGGCTGCAGCACCTCCCCTGCAAAGACAGGCTGAGGGAGCCGGGCTTGTTCAGCCTGGAGAAGAGAAGGCTGTGGGGTGAGCTCAGTGCAGCCTTCCAGGACCTAAAGGGAGCCTATAAACAGGAGGGGAGTCAGCTCTTTGAGAGGGTAGATAACAGCAGGACAAGGGGAAATGGTTTGAAGCTGAAGGAGGGCAGATTGAGGTTGGATGTTAGGGGGAAGTTGTTTGCAGAGAGAGTGGTGAGGTGCTGGAACAGCTGCCCAGAGAGGCTGTGGGTGCCCCTTCCATCCCTGGAGGTGTTGAAGGGCAGGTTGGATGGGGCCCTGGGCAGCCTGGGCTGGTCTGAAATGGGGAGGTTGGTGGCCCTGCCTAGCAGGGGGGTTGGAGATTCATCATCCTTGGGGTCCCTTCCAACCCGGGCTGTTCTGTGACTCCGTGAGGGGCACTCCCTGTGCCCTGCACCCTCTCTGTTCTTTCCTGACTGATTGGCAGCTGTACGTACAACCAAACAAGGCGGGGTGCAGCTGCATGGCACCACGGCACTCCAGTGCCACATGCACCTACCCCAGAGCGATGCTGGGCAGTGATGCTGCGCTTCTCTGCCTTCTCCTCCAGCATTCCTCCTTCAGGGCGTGGTGTCGTCTGCGTTCTCACAAACTTCCAGCTCCTGGCACAGCAAAATGTGAAGTCACTCTATTTTGGTTGTAAACCAGAACGGGAACTGCAGCCCAAGTCCAAACCCGCCGATGGTGTGCAAAGTACACGAGGTGTGGCGTGGGCTTGCAGTGGCAATTCAGCTGCCTTCCAGAGGAGGACAGCATGGGTGAAACTGTCAGCACTGCTCAGCAGGGACACTGCTTGCCCAGTTATCTGCAGGTTTTGTCCTCGTGCCATCCCTTGCCAAAGCAAGAACACCACATGCCTGCCACTGAGATCATATCATAGAACCACAGAATCCTAGAACGGCCTGGGTTGAAAAGGTCCTCAAAGATCATCCAGTTCCAACCCCTGCTGTGTGCAGGGTCGCCAACCAGCAGACCAGGCTGCCCAGAGCCACATCCAGCCTGGCCTTGATTGCCTCCAGGGATGGGGCATCCACAGCCTCCTTGGGCAACCTGTTCCAGTGCCTCACCACCCTCTGGGGGAAAAACTGCCTCCTAACATCCAACCTCAACCTCCCCTGTCTCAGTTTAAAGCCATTCCCCCTTGTCCTGTCACCATCCACCCTCGAGATGGGCCACACCCAGTGCCTCTGCACCAACCCCAAGGAGCAGGGGTGGCCTGGAAAGCATCCTCCAAGATATCCACAGGACGTGGTGCAGATGGGGAGCAGGTGGAGGAGCAGCTGCAGGGAAGGAGGAGCTGGCCCCATGATGCCAGCATCCCAAGGTGAGGGGCTGGTGCTGCTCCCAGGCAGCAGAATGGGATGGGAGTTCACCTTAAGCCTCAGGGCTAACATGGAGCTCCAGGAGCAGTGGGGAGGGATGGGGACAGCACAGCACAGCACAGCACAGCTGCACACGGACAGGCACTGAATGCAGCGCTCCAGGCTGAAGCAATAGAGCTCCACATGCTCAGCCACCTCCAAACAGCTGCCAGGAGTGCCTTGGGGCTCTGGAGGAAGCAAACTGCCCGAGGGCTGAAAAAGAAAAGGCACTGTCCCATCTCAGAAGTCGGCTAAGGAGAGGGCAGCAGTAAGTAGGATGAAATGCTCAGTCCTCATCAGGAAAGAGCGACCTAATTCTCTTCTAATGAGGGAATGGGGCGCAGGTGAGGCACCATCATTTCCAAGGGATGCAGCTCCCGGGATCCAGGGCTGATTGACCGCAGGTGGTGCCTGCATGCAGTGCGGTCACCTGGCTGCCCCGGGCAGGTCCAGGCATCCTGCAGGAGATGTGTGCGGTCGGAAGAGTTGTGCTCTGCTCTCTGATCTGCTCTCCACAGCTGCAGTGAAATAAACCACAGCCTCTGCTCTGATGAGTGCAAAGCGATGCACCTCTGAGGGAAGCCGCCAACTGCAGCACTCAGAGCTGGGCGTCCAGGCTCCGAGCTGGCGGTCCAGATGAGCTGGGTGGCTCCGGGTGGTGGTCCGGAGTCACTGGGACCACTCAGGGGAGCACTCCGTGTGGCTGCAGTCAATGCACGGAGAGCACAGCGCAGTGTCACACTGCCTGCTGCTGCCCTCGGCCAGCTCGTGCTCAGGGCTCGTGCTGCTCAGAGCAGGACATGGAGAGGATCCTCCTGCTGGCACAGGCCCCTTTCGCAGCCCTCGTACCCAACTCCTGCCAAGGACCCAGCCCTGAACAAGGCTCCGTCTGCAGCACAGCCCAAATGCTGAACCTTCAAACCTACAGTGAGGTGCATTGGCTCGTGGCATCGGCAGCTGCAGCTGGAAGCAGGTGTCTGGTAAGGAAGAGCTTCTGGGGAGGGAGGAAAGGCAGCAGAACCAGGCCCCGTGCACAGCTCCATCCCCACACACAGGGACCTCCTGCCCAGGTGCGCTCAGCAGAGCCAACCCCTGTGGTGACTCAGAGGGAAAACGCACCGCGTGCTGCTCGTCCAGTCCGGCGAGCACCCACGCAGGCAGGAATGTGCACCCACAGCAGAGCCCAGGGAGGGAAGGGCAGGGGCTGGGAACGCCTCTGAGTGGGGCACCACCTCACACGCGCCCACACGGGGATGGGCACACACACACACACACACACACACACACACACGTGCAGCTGCACACGGAGGCTCACGCAGGTGTAGGTGTGTGAGCACATCTGGGCTCTCCTTCGCACATACGCTGTCAGCTGTGCACGCACATTTGAGTTGCACAGCTCGGAGGCACAGTCAGGCGTGCACGCTTAGCAAACGCCCAGTCGCAGGTGTGCACAGTCAGTGTCTGAGCACACGCACAGCCGTGCAATTACACACCAGAACAATCCAGCCCAAACCACGTTTCTGCTAGAAGAAAGCACCAGGAGAGCTACGTTCACCAGAGCTGGGGCTGTGGTCTGATGGGACGTGCCTCAAACATGGGGCGGAGTCCCAGCTCCATTCAGCCCGGTGCTGGGCAGAGCCCCTCGCTCCCTGCCCCTGCACCTCCTGTGCCAGCGAGTGGCCAAGCAGGAGCCCCGAGCCCCCAGGCAGGTGCTGGCCTGGCACTGTGCTGGATGCCCTGCTCTCCAGGAGCACTGAGGTAACAGAGAGGCACTGCCCAGAGGCTGTGGAGCGTCCTGCTTGGAGACCTTCAACTGCTGCCTGGATTTGGTCCAGGTGCACCCACTCTGGGCAGCCCTGCAGGGGTCCCTGCCAACCTCCTCTGCTCTGTGATTCCGTCATTCTGAGAGGTGTCCATCCCGGAGCACCTCCAGCCCCAAGGACCACCCAACCCCACCCGTCAGAAGGATCTCCAGTGCCTGCGTGGTCCCAGCCCCACCGGGGGGCAGGCTGGACCTCTGCCCCCCATGGGGAGTGAGGAGGGCTGCGGGAGGTGGCTGCGGCTCCTGCCCCAGCTGAGGGGCTCAGCCAAGGCGAGCTAAATGAGCCCAGACCAAGAGAGACCTCCGGGATATCGGGATCACACATCAGGAGATGGTGGTAGCAGAGCCCAGAAGCAGCACCGTGCCCCCAACGCCTTCCGTGGCCATCACTCACTCGACCTCCTGGGGCAGGAGCAGCTGCAGCACTGCCGAGGCATGGGCACGCCACAGTGGCCGGCTGTATTTTGGCCGTGCTCGTGGCACGGGGCAGGGCCCGCCTGTCAGCCCCTGGGGCGGGGAAGCGGAGGATTTAAATTGGGCGCCTGCCTCGGCTGCTCATCCTGCCTGAGAGGCGGTGGGAGGAGTAGGAGCGCAGCCCGGTGGCGAGCAACGGCTCCGGATCGGTGTCCGGCAGGTAGGACGCAGCCCATCTGGGGGGGTACCGGGACCACCGGGCAGCCTGGCACAGCTCTGGTGTTGGGTGAGCCGGGGACACTGCACAGCTCAGCACAGCCCCGTTGTTGGGGGACCACTGGGACCACCGTGCAGCCCAGCGCAACTCTGGAGTTGCACACCCTGTGCAGATCCCAGGGGCTTGCAAGGGATAGAGACCTCTCCTCTGCCACTGCCATTCGGAGGGCAGCTGAAGCCATGGGCTCCAGGTATGGCACAGTCCTTGCTAAGAAGAGATGAAGTGATGGAGTGGCTCCAGAGCTGATGGAGCCAGCGCTCCAAGCGATGCGCTTCGTGTCACAGAATCATAGAGTGAATCATAGAATCCTAGAATGGCCTGGGTTGAAAAGGACCTCAAAGATCATCTGGTTTCAACCCCCCTGCCACAGGCAGGGTCGCCAACCACCAGACCAGGCACCAGAATGTGGGGGGAAGCAGCCGGAGCTGTGGGACCCTCCTGTGCCCTCAGGACAGAGACGGACAGAGGGCTGCGCTGAGGCCTCAGCTGGGAGCCTGGCAGTGGGGCTGTGAGCACCAGGCTGGGGTGCAGCAATGCGCACAGGGCCCGGGGTGCAGGCAGGGCGCGGGGCCACGGCTCAGCCCAGCCGGGGAACCGCTTCCACCACGGCCTTGAGCTGCTGTGACAACCAGAAAGGACGGCGGCCGCTGCCCCGGGAGCTGCGTCTGCAGCCCAGCCCCAGCATCAGGACGGCTGATTAGAGACGGGCTAATGACAGCCTGCCGTTGGGCAATGTCCTCCCTGTATGGGGTGTTCACACGACACCCGTGTCCTACATAGGTGTCGCCTGCTCCGGGGTGTGACACCGACTCTGCTTTGCAGCGCCGAGTGGCACAACCGGCCCCGCACCTCCAGGGGGATTCAGCTGCAGGGAAGCGGCTCTGCAGGGCCGGTGCTGGGGGTGGGCTGCAGCCCCTCGGCCATGGGGAGCCCTGAGCCAGGGCAGTGATGCGGGGATGCGGTGTTCCAGCACCGTGATCCATCTCCAGCAGCATCGGTGCAATATGTAAATGGATCGAAAGCAATGACTCAGAGACTTTTGGACCAGTTAGGTAAACAGTCAGGGTATTAAGCCGTGTCCTTGATAATTAAACTTATCATTAACGTCAGTCACTGCAGCTTTATGGCAGATGGGTGTTCCCAGATAAGTGTGAGTTTTGTTTTTGCAGTGTTTACGAGATCCGCGGCCTTATCACCCAGTGATGCTGGGGATGCTGAAAGCTTACAGAGCTTTCATAAGAGACTGCTTGGAGAGATCCCTCCAGAAACTCTAAACAGACCCCAGATGTGTTCAGGTCATGTCGTTTCATCTCCGTAACAATTAGCTAAAAACAAAGGGCGACCCCCTGCTCAGCCCCCCCTGCAGCCCAGGGGCTGGGAGATATTTCCTAGAGCCGTTTCCCCAGATATCTGCACAGCACCTCTGCCCCGCTGCAGGGAGAGCACGCAGCCAGACCAGCCCTCCCAGTGACCCTGCCCCTGTCCCCAGGCAGGGGGAACTGGTTGGAATGGTCCCAGGGTGGTGATGGGCACGGGCCACCCAACCTTCCTTCAGACCATCCCCAGCTGCACTTCAAAGTCAGTGCTGGCCACAGGGCAGTGTGAGCATGCCTCTGGCACCAGCCCTCGGTTAAGGAGGTCAGGAGAGCGTAACGGGACACGAGATGGGGCTCTGCCAGCCCTGTGGCCTTGGAGCCAGCAGAAAGCCAGGCACACCTCATCCACAGCAAACCTCGGCCTTAGAGAAGGTCTCTGCTAGTTCAGACTCTCTCTGCATTGGATCTTACCAGCCCCCAGCACCCATCTGTCACCAGGACCAACCCCATGGCCTGTGTCACACCGGGGTGCTGTGAGACCACGGGGCAGGAGGATCTCTACAGCCCTGAGCTGGGCCGTGTCCACAGCCCGTGGTGTCCCACCATGCTCACAGCCCGCCAGCGCGAAGCCAGGCAGTGTGATGGGGACGAGGGGATGAGGGCAGTGACACGCAGCGCTGGCCAGCAGCTCTCTGCAGCAGGATGGCTGCTGGTGGCAGCGACACTGGGAAGTCAACACTGCTTCTTGGCGTGACTTCTGCTGGTCAGGTGATCACTGGTTAATTCTGCCAAGCCCAGGGCAGCACAGCAGCCAGGGAGAGGTGAGCAGGGGCTGTGCTCACTTTGCACCCTGTGCCCGAAGCAGGCAGCAGCATCACTCAGGAACAGAAGAGGAAGCTCTCAGAGGCCAAAGGTCCGGGGG
This sequence comes from Pavo muticus, assembly GCA_016647715.1. Lineage (NCBI taxonomy): Eukaryota > Metazoa > Chordata > Aves > Galliformes > Phasianidae > Pavo > Pavo muticus. The sequence continues at coordinate 221,693 of JACDJE010000670.1, read as the reverse complement.
TCCGGGAGAACCGGCAGCTCCTCGGAGGACTCGGAGGGAGGCCAGGTTGTCCATGCTGCTCCTGCTTCCCATTGGGCTGCCACGTGGCTTCTCTTCGCTCACACCATGAGAACTGCTCAGGAACCCGTGTCTCACCAGGTCTTGTCTTTCTCTCTTGCCAGACAAACACGGTGCTCCACGGCAGCAGGACTGTTGCCCAGAGACAGAAGATGAGTGGAGCCCCTCAGAACAACAAGCCAAGCAACACTGCGGTGAACCTGATTGCGAGCGAGCGCACGGAGATGTGCGGGGGTGGGAGTAACTTCATAGCTGGCGTCTTCATCCAGGCGAAGAACAAGAAGCTGAGCATCTACGACGCCATGATCAGGGGGCTCCTGACGCCGGGCACAGCCCTGGTGCTGCTGGAGGCACAGGCTGCATCGGGGTTCCTCACCGACCCCATGAGCGGCGCGAAGCTGTCAGTGAAAGAGGCGCTGAGCGCTGGACTCATCGGCAGGGATTTCTATGAGAAGCTGCTGTCAGCAGAGGGAGCTGTGACCGGGTACACGGAGCCTTACACGGGACGCAAGATTTCCCTCTTCCAGGCCATGCAGAAGGAGTTCATCGTGAAGGAACACGCCATCCGCCTGCTGGAGGCCCAGATCGCCACCGGCGGCATCATCGACCCCGTGCACAGCCACCGCATCCCCGTGGAGGCGGCCCACCAGCGCGGGTACTTTGACCAGGAGATGTGCCACTTCCTTCTGAACCCTAAGAACCAAACCAGAAGTTGTTTCGACCCCAACACGCACGAGAACCTCACCTACACGCAGCTCCTGCGCCGCTGCGTGCCCGACCCCGACACGGGGCTGCTGATGCTGCACGTGATGGACAAGGGCTCGGTGCTCTTCCAGCTCAACAAGGACGCCCGCAAAGCCCTGCAGGCCGCCCGCACCACCGTCAGCGTGGGGCTCTTCCAGGGCTCTTCCAGCGTCACCGTCTGGGAGCTCCTCTTCTCTCGCTACGTCTCTGATCACCAGAGAGAGGAGCTGCTGAGGAAATACAAAGCGGGGACGGTGACCATCCCAGAGATGATCGCCGTTCTCACCACCATCACCACCGGGGTGGAACCGGGAAACGGAGGCCCGAGCTCACCTACAGCAACAGCTGACGGTGAGATAGGAGAGTCACAGCCGGTGCAGGACACGCGCTCCCAGGAGCAGCAGTTGAGAAAGTCTTTAAAGTCTGCAACCATCTATGTCACTGCCGGTGAGTTCCAGGGACAAATCGTCTCCTTGCTGGATCTGCTCTTTTCCACATACGTCCCTCAGGAGAAGAGGCAGGAGCTGCTGGAGCTGTACAGGGCAGGGATTCTGAGCACAGAACAGGTGGCTGCCGCCGTCAGCACCGTCATAAACAAAACAGAAGCTGCAAATATCACATCAAATGCTGGGAGTCCACAAAAAGCAGTGTCGAGGGCAGAGGAAAATGGAGACGGTTGTTCAGCACAAGATAACGTCTTGAAGTCTACCACCATTGACATCCCAGCCGGCGAGTTCTCTGTGTGGGACCTGCTCTTCTCTGACTACCTCCCCGAGGACAAAAGGCAGGAGCTGCTGGCGCTGTACCGTGACGGGATGCTGCCCTTGGAGCGGTTAATAGCTGTTGTCACCACTCTCATTAAGAAAAAAGAATCTACAGGCAGGAAATTCCAAATTACAGTGAAGCACTCCAGCAAGGACACTGTGCCAGCGGCTGGAGAGAAGGAGGATGAGTCCTCCAAAGAGGAACCATGGGAAACAGCCTTGAAAACCACAGTTGTCGACATGGAGGTCGGAGAGTTTCAGGGCCACAAGGTCTCTGTGTGGGACCTGCTCCACTCCAAGTACATCCCTGCGGAGAACAGGAAGGAGCTGCTCGAGCTGTACCAGGCAGGAGAGCTAAGCCTCGAGCAGGTGAAGACCGTTGTCAGCACCATTGTGGCCAAGACAGAAGCAGCAAAGGCAGAGCAGTCGGCACATGTGAGTGGTCCGAGGGCAGGGACGGCCGTCACAGAAGCGGAGCACACCCATCACCTGCAGGACAGGACCTGGGAGGAAACCTTGAAGTCCAGCACAGTTGAGATGGCAGCAGATGAGTTCCAAGGGAGACGAGTCTCCGTGTGGGACCTGCTGTCCTCCGACTGCTTCCCTGAGGACAAAAGGCAGGAGCTGCTGGCGCTGTACCGTGACGGGACGCTCACCACTGAGGAACTTGTCAGGGCTATCAGCAGCACTGTGACACACAGCAAAGAAAAATATCTCGCAGCCCTTCCCCAGCAGACAGTGGATCTCCTCCAGTCTGAAGGCTCTTACATTACCTTTGGGCAGTTCCAGGAGCAGAAGGTGTCGGTGTGGGAGCTCCTCTCCACCAAGCAGGTCTCTGAGTACAAACGAGAAGCGTGCCTCGACATTTACGGCACGGGAGGGCTGACTGTGAACAAGATCACCATCACCACCACTGTTGTCACGGGCACACAGGGAATGAAGAGAGAGCACCAGGACCTCTAGCACCACGTGCCCCAAAGAAGGAGCAAGCTCTGCCCCATGGGGAAAATACCACCTGGGCGCTGGTGAGCTTTGGCTCCCCATGTATCACAGTTATGGGCAGGAAACGGTGTTGAAGCGGAGTGCGGAACGATGCTGCTGCCTGGTTAAACTCCTTCCTGTCTCAACTGCTGCTTCCCTGAGGTTTTTTTTCCCAGTGGAGCATTGCTGGGGGGTTCTGGGGAGGGTGTGGGGAGGCTTGTGCCCGCAGCCTTCTGTGGACCCACACAGGCACTGACAAAAGACAGGGAAATGTGTGGCCGGCACCCACAGCAGATGGGTCAGAGATCACCACCAGTGGGAGCCGGCAGAGACCCCAAAGCAGGAGCTGTGGGCAGCACAACTGCCAGCTACAGAAGAGTGCAGAGGGACAGACCACCTCTGCCCCTGATAGCTGGGACCCTGGCCTGGCTGAGGGGAGAGCAGTGGGGGTAGCACACGTGGCTGTGGCCGCCTGGGAGACATTTCACCCTGACCCATCCTTCAGCTCTACTGAGGCAAGCTGGGGCCGTGGGGATCTGCAGGGCTGCTGGAGCTCGTTGCACACACTTGAGGAGGGAATGGGTTTCTGTTTCTGGAGCTCTGATGCAATCAGCTCCTGGGGGTACTCACAGGAGCCAAGAGCTATCACGGTCAAGGGGATCATAGAATCATAGCATTGTTTGAGTTGGAAGGGACCTTTAAAGGTCATCTAGTCCCACCCCGCTGCAATGAATAGGGACACCCACAGTCAGTCAGGGGCTCAGCACTCCGTTCAGCCTGAACTGGGATGTCTCCAGGGATGGGACATCTGCCACATCTCTGGGCAACCTGTGCCAGCGCTACCCTTAGCATAAAGAACTTTTTCCTTATATCAAATCTAAATTTCCCCTCTTTTAGTGTGAAACCATTTCCCCTTGTCCTGTCACAACAGACCTTGCTAAAGAGTCTGTCCCCTTCTTCCTTAGAACTATAGAATCATTAACATTGGAAAAGATCTCCAAGATCCCCACGTCCAACCCCAACCCACCCCACCATGCCCACTGACCACGTTCCTCAGTGCTATATCTCCACAGTTCCTGAACACCTCCCGGGATGGTAACTCATCCACTTCCCTGGGCAGCCTGTGCTGGTGCATCACCGTTCTTTCAGAGAAGAAATGTTCCCTAATATCCAAACTGAACCTCACCAACGTGCAACCAACGCCTCTCATCCTATTACAGTTCCCTGGGAGAAAAGGCCAATCCCACCTCACTCAGACCTCCTCTCATGGAGGTGTAGAGAACGGTGAGGTCTCCCCTGAGCCTGAGGATGCCACAGGGCAAGGCTACCCTCACAAGTGCCAGGGCATCGGGGAGGGGAAGCACGCATGCGGGAGCATCCCCACACTGCCCAGTGCTGCAACGAGCAGCCACGGGTGTGTGCCACATAGGCACAAAGCACAGAGATGGGCACTGAGAGTGCATGCAGACACTGTGTGTGTGTGTGTGCCTGTGTGCCTTTCACCATCACAAGTGCATGAATGTGTGTCCATGTCCCTGTAACAGGGCAGTGAATGACACAGCGCTCACCATGTCTATGTGGATGCGACATCGAGTGTCACACTGCTGCTGCCCCCTGATGGCACAGCAGGCCTCAGCGGGGCCAATCCCTCCTCTGGGCCTCAGCGGTGCCAATCCTTCTTCTGGGCCTCAGCTGTGCCAATCCCTCCTCTGGGCCTCAGTGGGGCCAATCTCTCAGCTGGGCCTCAGTGGGGCCAATCCCTCAGCTGGGCCTCAGCAGAGCCAATCCTTTTTCTGGGCCTCGGTGGGGCCAATCCCTCCTCTGGGCCTCAGTGGGGCCAATCTCTCAGCTGGGCCTCAGCGGGGCCAATCCTCTGCTGGGCCACATCCAGGCCATGGCCAGGCCCACAGCAGGGGCCTCAATGAGGCCTCAGCAGGGTAAGCCTTCAGCAGGGGCCTCATCCAGCCCCTCACCCAGGCCCCCAGCTGGGCTTCAGTCAGACCCTCAGTGGGACCCTCAGCAGGACCAGGCCCTCTGCCAAGCACTCATCCTGGGCCTCTGCCAGCCCCACAGCTGGGACTCAGCTGGCACTCAGCCTCACACAGCCAGGCCTCAGCTAGGCCTCAGCTGGGCTGGGCTGGAGCCAGACCCTTAGACCACAGACCTGCGGCTGCCCCATGCCATTGTCCCAGGCTGGAGCTGCTGTCCATGTCTTCCCAATTCGGCCATGTCAGCCCCTCTGCAAAGTCAGGCTGTGCCAGGCATGTCTGCCAACAGCCTGACCCCAGGGCACGCTGCTCCTCCCAGCAACAGCACACACAGGCTGGGCCTGCACACCTGCAGCACTCAGCAGCTGAACCCACAGAATCACAGAATCACCAAGGTTGGAAAAGACCTACAAGATCATCCAGTCCAACCATTTGAGCAGTGGATGTAGTCTACCTTGATTTCAGCAAGGCGTTTGATACTGTCTCCCACGACATCCTTATGACAAAGCTGAGGAAGTATGGGATAGATGAGTGGACAGTGAGGTGGGTTGAGAACTGGCTGACTGGCAGAGCACAGAGGGTCATTGTTGGCGGTGCAGAGTCTGGTTGGAGACCTGTAACTAGTGGTGTTCCTCAGGGGTCGGTGCTGGGTCCGGTCTTGTTCAACATCTTCATCAGTGACCTTGACGAGGGGATAGTGGCCACCCTCAGCAAGTTTGCTGATGATATGAAGTTGGGAGGATTGGCTGACACGCCTGAAGGCTGTGCTGCCATTCAGCGAGACCTGGACAGGCTGGAGAGCTGGGCGGTAAGAAACCAGATGAGGTTTAACAAAAGAAAGGGTAGAGTCTTGCACCTAGGGAGGAATAATTGCATGCAGTGGTACAGGTTGGGGGATGACCTGCTGGACAGGAGCTCTGCAGAGAGGGACCTGGGTTTCCTGGTGGATGACAGGTTGGCCATGAGCCAGCAGTGTGCCCTTGTGGCCAAAAAGGCCAATGGCATTCTGGGCTGCATTAAAAAGAGCGTGGCCAGCAGGTCGAGGGAGGTGATCCTCCCCCTCTACTCTGCCCTGGTAAGGCCTCATCTGGAGTAGTGTGTCCAGTTCTGGGCTCCCCAGTACAAAAAAGACAGGGATCTCTTGGAAAGAGTCCAGCCCCAGCGGAGGGCCACAAAGATGGTGAAGGGCCTGAAGCATCTCCCCTATGAAGAAAGGCTAAGTGAACTGGGTCTGTTTAGCCTTGAGAAAAGAAGACTGAGAGGGGACCTGATCCAGGTCTATAAATATCTAAGGTGTGGGGGGCAAAGTGGCGAGGCCAGACTCTTTTCAGTAGTGTGTGGAGACAGGACAAGTGGAAATGGCCAGAAACTGGAGCACAGGAAGTTCCGCACCAATGTGCGCAAGGACTTCTTTATGGTGAGGTGATGGAGCACTGGAACAGGCTGCCCAGGGGGGTTATGGAGTCTCCTTCTCTGGAGATATTCAAGACCCGCCTGGATGCCCACCTGTGCAACCTGGTGTAGGGAACTGCTTTGGCAGGGGGGTTGGACTCAATGATCTCTGGAGATCCCTTCCAACCCCTTTGATTCTGTGATTCTGTGATCCACCCATCACCAATAGTTCTAAACCACGTCCCTCAACACAGCATCCAAATGTTCCTTGAACACCTCCAGGGTCGGTGACTCCACCACCTCCCTGGGCAGCCCACTCCAGTGCCTGACCACACTTTCAGAGAAGTAGTATTTCCTAACGTAACCCATGCAGGCCCCAGGATGGGCCGCCCACATCTCAAAGCCCCTCAGGGCCCTGCAGGTTCCCACAGATGAAGGTCCCTGCAGCCTCCAGTGTCCCAGCCCTGACTGGGGCACTCAGGCATTGGCCCATGAGGTCTCATCACCACCCAGTGGTTCCCCGTGGTTCCCTGCTCAAGGCATCCCAGTGCAGGTGAAGCCTACACTGACACCAGGAGCTGCAAGAGCCGCCAGCAAGCCCAGCTGGCAGGTTCAGCCATCCCACCAGGCACAGTGCCTATGACACTACTGGCACCTGCCCTTGGGCACTGCAGGGAGCACAGAGAGGCAAAGCGGAGGGTGCTGGATGTGCCACCTGTGGGGGACACTCCCCATGCACAGAGCTCTGCAGCCGTGCAAAAGCACTGGGAGAGGCCCACGGGCAGTCCTCGGGGCTGAATGGCTGAATGGCCCCATCCCAGACACCTTCGTGTGGACAGCAGCACAAGCCCTGTGTGCCACACACAGCCTGCAGCCCGGGGACTCGGCCCGTGGGCACCCATCCCTGCTGGGGAGGCACAGGGAGGTGCTGGCTGAGATTCCTAAGAGTTACAGCACTTCAGTCTGAGCACCAGTAGAGCCCCTCCACAAGTGGGAGCTCACTAGCAAGCAGACCAACTAATAGAGATATGCAGCAGCATGGGTGCTTCAGACTGAGCCACACTGCTCCAGAGGGAACGGAGCTGCTGTGAATTACCAGGAAGGGAGCAGAGAACAGAACAGCACTTCCTGAGGTGTTCATTGTCACATCTTATCGTCCCACATCATGAGAAATCAGACAAGTACAAGAATGATGAAGCATGGAGAAGGACTGAGTGGGCTCCACATGCTGGAAGAGGCAACCAAGAGGTGGAGGATGCAGTCTGGAAGAGGTGACCAAGAGGTGGGGGATGCAGTGGCTGGCTATGGGGACACGGTCGTGTGTTCAACACAAGGACCAGGGGTATGGCAGAAGCCATTGGGTTGAAGGAAGTATTTTCTGGGCAGCGGAGCTGAGGGACTCCCTGCAGCAGGATGGAGGTCAGAAGTTTGTATTGGTTGAAAAAGCTGTTGGACTAAGCCATGGAGGAAAACCCATCCATCCATTGAGGATTCCTGCTAAATTACAAGGCAGAGCTATGTGCCAGGAGCCACCAGAGCCACAGCTTGGGCTGGAGAGCAGATACCAACCGAGTGCTGCTGTATTCTGCTGCTGTGCTCTCATGCTGCTCACTGCACACTTGCCCTTGGCTGGCACTGGGGCTGGATGGACCACACAGAGCCACCTGCTAATGGCACCAGTCTGTGCCACAGGTTCTGGCGGGGCCGTGGGACTTTGGCCGGCTGTCAGAGGATGGTGGGCAGGAGGTCCAAAAGGAGCCGGTGCCATTCCCTGCCCCAGCCCGTCCGGTGAGCCAGGAGGCTCCAGATGGCTTCCCTGGGCTCCGACTGCGCTCCCATAGGAAGTGCTGGATTTCCAAAAAAGAAGCTGAATGAAAACAGGAGGTTGTGTAAGGAGAGATCTGCATACATTTGCATAGTTATGAGCTGGTTGCATAACGGAGTGCTTCTGAACAGCGTCTGAACACTCTTTGGAGGCACAAGGGCAATAGGGGAAAAAAAGAGACGGGTGGACTGGAGCTGCTGCCCAGTCCCTTTGGGAGCATCACACCACAGTGGAGCGCTGGGGAGCTTCTCTGTTTGGTGGGAGAAGATTGGGTTTGGGAGCAGAAGCCCCCAGCGCACCATCGCTGTGCCCATGGGTCAGGCCAAGCCACAGCCATGAGCAGGGAAGCCGCAGCTTACCCACAGCACGGGCAGCTTTCCCCACTGTGATGGCATTCCCTGCCGTGGGGGCCACAGACCCTGAGTGTGCCCCCAGGTATGGGATGTAGAGCCTACCCACCCCATTGCCTCCAGTAGAGCACACCAACCTGCCCCAACAGAGCCAACACGGGCAGCATGCCTGCTCCCTGCCCCACAGGCATCTGCAAAATGGGGTGGGCACCCCCTGCCTCTGCTCCAAGGGTCGTTCCAGCCTCCAGCCTCCCTCCCCAGCAGCCCGCAGGCTTTCAGCCAGTTGGGACCGATGTCCTCTGCATGCAAAGCCATCAGTTGGAGCAGATCTGCTGCTGCTCTGCTGCTGTGTGCTGATAAAGCACCCTGAGCAATCTTATCGCCCGTTCCATGTGCTATCGCTCCCATGCTGCTCCCACCTCCTTCCTGCATTCCCTCAGCTGCTCTCCTCTGCTCCTTTCCTATGTGAGTGTTGTTCAGCGTGGCTGCTCGGTGTCTGTGAGTCGTGCTCTGTTCTGTGGCACTGCCTCTCCTGGACACACATCCCAGCAGAGTTAACACAGCGCGTCTGCGGGGCTGCAGCCTGCATTCATCCCAGGGCTGCTGGTTGCGTTCAGGCCTTCTCCTCCTCGACCACTTCCCAACCCAGACTCCTAACGTATGGCACAGATGTTTATTCGGTGAGTGCAGGGCATGACTTTGCATTTTGTACCGTTCCATTTCCTCCCACGACTCTCAGTTCAATGTCATCCATCGCTCTGAGAGCTGCTCCAGCCCTCACCTGTTGGCTGAGCTCGCTGACACACACCCGATACGGTGCCAAAGCCTTTGATGAAGACAGGACACTGATTTGGCTTTCAGAGTCGGTATTCCCCTTTCAGCACAAAGCAATCTCCCAGCGGCAGGGAGGGCCTTGGCTGTGCTCACCCTGCTGCAGCCATGAGGCTGATGCAGGAGACCAAAGTTATCTCCTGCCTTTGCTGCTTACCAGCTCTGCTGTTGTGCGCAGCCGCTCTGGTTTGAGCAGCACAAACCCGGGGTCAGCAGTAACATTCCAGGGTGTCTCCGCTTTTGTCTCCTCCTCCAGAGATGAACACAGTATCACCTTCAAGCTCGCCCTGTTACTTTCTCCCAAAGAAAGAAGTCAGACAGGGAAAAGGAACAGAAGATATAGTTATGGTGGAATCCCAGCTTAATTTTCCTCTTAACTGGTTCGACTTCTTTTTCTAGTCAAAATAAGTGTTTAAAAGCTGTTGGGACGGGGAGCTCACCAGCTCTGGTGTGCACTTAACTCCTTCCTGCAGCCACGGGATGGGGCCACGTCCCCCACGTCCCCCTGGGCTGAAGCATCCCAGGTGCAGCAGGAGCCTGCCCTGCTCTCCCCATGCACACTGCAGGGTGGGGGTGCTCGGGCTGCACCTATGGGTGCTGCTCCGCAGCACCCACCAGCATTCCCCGGGGCCAGAATCTCCACGCAGGGCAGGGGCAGAGCCTGTGCCTCAGGACTGGAGGCTGTGGGGAGGCTGTGAGTGCTGGGGAGCTGCAGGGGGGGCAACGCTGGAGGGACGGAAAGGAACCGGCTGAGACTGGTGAAGGGAAACCACGGGCTGAGGGGCAGGAAATTCCCTGGCAGCCGAACACGGAGGTTGGAACGTGGGAACGGTGGGGTCCGGGGCAGCTCAGCCCTGCAGGCACGGCGTGTGCTGCTGCACTGAACGTGCTGTGCTCCGCCGGGCATCGCTGCCTGCAGCCCCGCTCTGCACAGCTGGAAGGAGGCAGGAAACGGAGCGGGGCTCCGAGCAGCCCGGGGCTGGGAATCATAGAACCATAGAATTGCTCAGGTTGGAAAAGACCTCAAAGATCACCGAGTCCAACCACAACCCAACCATCCCACCCCAACTCTAACAGCCCTCTGCTAGATCATGGCCCTGAGCACCACATCCAGACGGTTGTTAAACACATCCAGGGATGGTGACTCAACCACCTCCCTGGGCAGCCCATCCCACTGCTTAACAGCCCTTTCTGTACAGAAGCTCTTGCTGATATCCAACCTAAACCTATGAGGTCCCCAGTCTTGGTTATGGGTCTCCAGTCTGAGTTTTGGGGTCCCAGTCTGGGTTACAAGGTCCCAGTCTGGATTATGGGGTCCCATGTTGTTCCCAGTCTTGGTTATGGGTCTCCAGTCTGAGTTAATGTGTCTCCAGTTTGGGATATGTGTCCCCAGTCTGAGTTATGGAGATCCCAGTCTGACTTATGGGGTCTCCAGTTTGGAATATGGGCGCCCCAGTCTGGATATGGGGTCCCATGGGGTCTGCAGTCTGGGTTGTGGGGTCCCCAGTCTGATTCAGGGATGGTGACTCAACCACCTCCCTGGGCAGCTTAATAGCCCTTTCTGTACAGAATGTTTCCTGATATCCAACCTAAACCTCCCCTGGCACAACTGGAGGCCATTTCCCCTCGTCCTGTCACCTGTCAGCAGTGAGAAGAGCCCAGCCCCGCTCTGCTGCCATCACCTTCCAGGTACTGGCAGAGAGCAGTGAGGTCTCCCCTCAGCCTCCTCTTCCCCAGACCAAACAGCCCCAGTTCCCTTTGCAGGGCACATTCTCCAGGCCCTTCCCCAGCCTTGCTGCCCTTCTTTGGATCAGCTCCATGTCCTCTCTGTGCTGAGCTGCCCAAAACTGAGCACAGCACTCGAGGTGAGGCCTCAGCAGTGCCGAGTGCAGGGCAGGATGGCTTCCAGCCCTGCTCCCCATTCCTGATCCCAGCCAGGATGCCATCGGCCTTCTTGGCCACCTGGGCACACTGCTGGCTCACATTCAGCCC
>JACDJE010000670.1:172945-199115 GCA_016647715.1 Pavo muticus | reverse complement strand
CCCTCACCAGCTGTGCTGCCCTTCTCTGGACACGCTGCAGGGCCTCGATGTCTTTCTTACAGCGAGGGGCCCAAAGCTGGACACAGCACTCGAGGTGCGGCCTCACCAGTGCTGAGTACAGGGGATGATCACCTCCCTGCTCCTGCTGGTCACTCTATTTCTGATACAAGCCAGGATGCCGTTGGCCTTCTTGGCCACCTGGGCACACTGCTGGCTCATGTTCAGTCTAGCATCAACCAACACCCCCAGGTCCATTTCCTCCCATCCTGAGCAGCCGGAGCAGCAGGGATGGCAAAGCAGCGCTTTGTTTCTGCTGGAAGTTTTGCAGGGCTTTGGCAAACTCCGATACTGTGTTGCTCAAAACAAACGTGTGCGCCGCGTTGCCTTTGCAAACACGTATCCAATGGGGAGGGGCTGCTGCCCCTGGGGTATTTGTGCTGCAGCTCTGCCCCGCATCTCCACCTTTGGTCACCGTTTGGTAAAGCATTAATGCCCATCAGGAAAGGGTTAATGGCTGCTTGCACGGAGGGCCCTGAACTCTGAGCTTTGGTTCACCTCTACGCCCAGCGGGAGGGGAAAAAGGAGAAAGAAACAGCAGTAGAAAGATGAGAAATGCAAAAGCAGATTTGGGGGAGAAAGGAGTGAGAAATCTGCCAGGTGGGGAAGTTCCGAAGCCTTCCCAAAGAGCCCAAAGTAAAACAGAAGGCAGGGAAATAATCCGGCCGTCTGCATGCACGGAGGGGCTGCGGCTTCCCCATTTGTGCGTGCTCCTGCAGGCTGCGCCGAGGACCAGCAGCGCTGCGATGTGTTTTGCTGGAAAGCCTCCAGCTATTTAATTTTTGCCACCGGAGCTATTTCTGACAGCCCTGCTGGGAGGGAGGGCTCCGGGCTGCCGGGCTCTGCTTTGCTTTTGCACAGCCGAGGAGGCTGGAGGACTTTGCTCCTTCACACACCGTCTGTTTTCCTTCCCTCAGCTCTGGGGGCGCTTGTTTGCAGTTTGTTTATCCGTGGGGGTGCTGGCAGCCCGCTGAGCCCAGCAAGCAGGCGGCTCCGTGGCACTGCAGCGCTGTGCTCCTTGCTCGGGTGGAGGTCAGGTGCTCAGGTGGGCACCGCTGAGGGCGTTTGTTAGCAGGATGGCACAGCTCAGCCGGGGGTGACCTTTGCTGGAAGGAGGCAGCGCAGCCCCTCCTCAGCGTGTCCGTTCGGCAGTGAAGCAGACGTTGCGAGCTGCTCTCGCTGTCCCCCTCACACCCTCCCAGTCTGTGTGGGTGATGCACAGAGGCCGTTCTGCATTTGATCCAGGTTGCTTTCCGTGCAGCTCTCCCCATCCCCAGGATCCCTCCATCCTCCCCAGCCACGGCAATCCCACTCCGTGTTCTCGGCGCTGGGCGGGCGCTGATGCTGGCTGCCCAAGGTGGGTGGGTGGGAGCAGGAACGTCTCCTTCCTCCCGCAGCACACCCTGCTTTATTCCCATCCGTTTGCCCCCCCAGAACGGCGTCAGTTTGCGGTTTGTGGCTGCGTGCTGCTGCTCCTCGCTGCCCATCTGCTCCAGCCCTCACCGTGTCCCAAATGCACACAGCTGCTCCTCTGTGCTCCTCAGCCCACGTGCCAAGGAGGGCTGCTAAAATTACCCGGGCTCTCCGTGTTCTGTCCCTTCCTGTTTTTACCAAGCTCGTTTCTGCCCTTCCGCTTGTTTTTGCCTGCAGGTATTTTTGTGTGCGGTGGCCAAATGTGGAGGAGCCTCACGGGCTGTGCAGCTTGTGTGCCCCTCATCTCCTTCCTTGTTTTGCTCCCATGTAACCAGGGAGCACGCAGCGTCCCGGGAGCGTTGCTGTTGTACTGCTGGGACAAAGGAGGTGCCCACAGCCGTGCCACAGAATGGTGCAAACGCCCTTGGTTTGCTCTTCCATTCCACGTGTTGGCACTGGGCAATAAGGGTATGAGAGGTGGTGCTGGAGCGTTCCCAGTGTGGGCATACGGGGATCAGATGTGAGGTCGTGGTGCTTTCAGGGAAGAAGAATGGTGGCAGCGGGCAGGTTCAGCTATGGTGTGTGCTGCACACTCACAGCGGGAGGGCAAAAGCCCTCCCTATGCACTTTATGGGGCTCTGTGATCTGCAAGGACCCTGCCAACCCAACCATCCCACAGCTCTGTGATCTATAAGGACCCTGCCAACCAAGCCATTCCTTGGCTCTGTGATCCACAAGGACCCTGCCAACCCAACCATCCCACAGCTCTGTGATCTATAAGGACCCTGCCAGCCAAGCCATTCCTTGGCTCTGTGATCCACAAGGACCCTGCCAACCCAACCACCCCACGGCTCTGTGACCTATAAGGACCCTGCCAACCCAACCATCCTATAGCTCTGTGATCTACAAGGACCCTGCCAACCCAACCATCCCACGGCTCTATGATCTACAAGGACCCTGCCAACCCAACCATCCCACGGCTCTGTGATCTGTAAGGACCCTGCCAACCCAGCCATCCCATGGCTCTGTGATCTGCAAGGACCCTGCCAACCCAACCATCCCATGGCTCTGTGATGATTCTATGATTCCTTTGCCCTTCAGGAGCAAGTCCTCTGTCCTGGAGGTACCAGCCAGGCATTGCCTTCAGCCCTCAGCGCTGTGCCTGGCTCTTATCTGAGCAGTGGAAAAATAGACTTCTGGGCCCGCTCAGCAGTGGAACAGAGGTCAGGGATCCCAGGGTTTGCTGCAGCAGCTGCAGGGCAAGAAGGAAGGGCAGGCCTGAGCATGGAGAGAATAGCACCCGGCCCCCACCGCTCCTGTGGTGGTAGGGCTGATGGCTGGACTGGGTGATCTGAGAGGTCTTTTCCAACCTTCATGATTCCGTGACTCTATGGGTGGGCTTGGTGGGGAGGTGTTGGGGTTGGACTTGGTGACCTTGGAATTGTGCTCCAGCTCTAATGGTTCTACGATTCCATGGTTCTGCCACCTCTCTCCTCTTTGAGGGGAGGGTGCAGAGGAGGCCACAAAGATGGTCAGGGGGCTGCGGCACCTCCCCTGCAAAGACAGGCTGAGGGAGCTGGGCTTGTTCAGCCTGGAGAAGAGAAGGCTGCGGGGTGAGCTCAGTGCAGCCTTCCAGGACCTAAAGGGAGCCTACAAACAGGAGGGGAGGCAACTCTTTACACAGGCAGATAACGGCAGGACAAGGGGAGATGGTTTGAAGCTGAAGGAGGGCAGATTGAGGTTGGATGTGAGGGGGAAGTTGTTTGCAGAGAGAGTGGTGAGGTGCTGGAACAGCTGCCCAGAGAGGCTGTGGGTGCCCCGTCCATCCCTGGAGGTGTTGAAGGGCAGGTTGGATGGGGCTCTGGGCAGCCTGGGCTGGTGTGAAATGTGGAGGTTGGTGGCCCTGCGTGTGGTGGGGGTTGGAGCTTCATCATCCTTGGGGTCCCTTCCAACCTGGGCCATTCTGTGATGCTGTGATTGTGAGGTGCAGCTGTGCAGGACGGGTGTTGTTCACCAGCACCCAGACCTTTCTCTCCATCACTGCTCAGTGTTGAGCTGCAGCAGATCTGACGGTGACTGTGCATGGCTCTCTTCCATCCCGGCCCTGCTAAGTCCTGCAGCTGGCAGCCAGTTCACCCTCTGCCCACCCGGCTCTGAACTTGTGCTGAGCGCTTGTTTTTGTGAGAGCCGGATCAAATGCTTCACTAGGATCAAAATATTTTCCATCTCATGTGCTCCCCTCACCTGCTCATTGTGTAACACGATCGTGCAGAGAAAACAGGTTTATCTGGCAGCTCAGATCCCTCGTCCTGCTGCTGCTGCTCCGCCGCTGTGGGCTCAGGCTGCTGTTGTGCTGCAAACCACAGGTAGCTGTGGGTGGCTTCTGTCACCTGCTGCCAGGTGAGGTCCCACAGCAGCTGAGCACATCCCCCCTGGGGCAGACGGGGCTCAGGGGGGACCTCACCGCTGTCTCCCACCCCCTGAAATGAGGTTGGAGTGAGGTGGGGGTCGGCCTCTGCTCCCAGGGACCGGCAATAGGATGAGAGCTGGTGGCCTCACATTGCACGAGGGAGGGTCAGGTTGGATATTAGGAACAGCTTATTCCTGGGAGGAGTGGTGATGCAGTGGCAGCTGCCCAGGGAAGTGGGGCAGTCGCCGACCCTGGAGGTGTTCCAGAGCCGTGGAGATGTGGCACTGAGGGAGGTGGGCAGTGGGGATGGTGGGGCGGGTTGGGTTGGACGTGGGGATCTTGGAGGTCTTCTCCAGCTGCGCTCCGCATGCAGCCAGTGCTGTCTGTCCCCCACAGCCCTCAGTGAGCTGAGGTGGGCGGCACAGCTGTCAGCGTGGCTTCAGCCATCTGAGCTCCTTTTCTTTTCCTTTTTACATAGTTGGAAGAATCATTCCCGTGCTGCAGCATTCCCCCCCACCGCAGGACACAACTCTGCGTCCCTGCATGCGCTGCTCAGAGAGCGCAGGCACTGCAGTGGGGTGTCCCCATGCAGCTCTGTGCCATCTGTAACTCCAGCAAAGTCTCAAATGTCCCACATGCAGCTTTTGCTCTCTCTCAGGCTAATGAGATCCCAGAGCAGAGGAGCGGGTTGGGATTTGCTCCACTCTCCTGGGCACAGCATTCCCTGCGCAGCCCCAGGAAATCCCAGCAGTGTCACAAGGAGCCACGTGGGCTGTGCCCGCTGTGAGCATCGCTGTCTCTGTGCCCTGCATGTCCCCCCTGCCTGCAGCTGGGCTTCTGCTCCATGCCATGGGGTTGGGACCTGTGGCACAGCAGACGCCCGTGGCCACCAAACAACCGAGGCACCAGCGCTGCTGCTGGTAAGCTTTGTTCTGTGCCTGCCCTGCAGCCCCCTGCTCAGGGAGCCCAGGATGGTGACCCTGTGCTGCTCAGGCTGAGCGCTGAGGCTTTGCCCTGCTCTGTTGCCTTGGAGACAAAGCAGCAAACGTGTGCCAAATTTTGGAAGTGCTTTGGGTGAAGCTCCTGCAGGCAGGAGGTGGCCTCCCCTGGGTTGGAGCTGTGCTGAGTGCACACAGGAGGGCAGATCCGGGTGGGAAAGGGATCTGGGGGTGCTGGTGAGAGCCAGCTGAGCGTGTGTCCAGGTGGCCAAGAAGGCCGACGGCACCCTGGGTTGTATCAGAACCAGGGAGCCTCAGTGCTCAGCACTGGTGAGACTGCATGGGCAGAGAACAGCAGCAGAGCTGGAGGAGGGAGCAGACAACAGGACAAGGGGAGCAGGGGAAGGAGCTGGGGCTGCTCCGTCTGCAGAAGAGGAGGCTGAGGGCAGCGCCCATCTGCAGGGACACGAAGGCAGGTTGCAGTGAGGAGGGTCGGTCTCTGTTTGCAGGTGGTGATGGGATGTGAGGAAGCAGCCTCGGGTGGCACCGGGGGTCAGGTTGGATCAGCATCTCTGCACAGAGGGGCGGCTGGGTGCTGCTGTGAGCATTCCCAGCCCTCCTGATAGAGCCGCTGCTCCCCCACAGCCCCGGTGCTCCATCACCAAGCCTTTTTCTGTCTGCTGTTTCAGCCTCCGTAACGTGAGAAGCACAAAAGGAGCGATTTATTGTAAGATGCAATCTGATCTATCGTAAACCTCCACTTACCCGTCCCCATGGTCTCCCTACGCAGCCTCTGCTCCTGCCAGGGCCTTTCTGGAAGGAACCCGAGCACGGAATTTCCCAGTCTGGTGCAGGAGGAGCTTTGCCTCAGCGCTCAGAGCTGATGGGAGGGAGCCCTGAGAGGCACAGGGTGAGATCACAGCGGTGACCGTGGCCACTCCTTTTGCCCTCAGTCCCCTCTGTGATCACAGACAGCACTTATTTAGTGGTGCAGCTGGGAGCTCCGCGCATGGGGCTGCTGCTCAGTGTGAGTTCTGCAGCCCTTCAGCACAGAGTGGCTGCTCAGTGGTGTCAGTTTGGGGTTTCTCTCAGGACCATGAGATGATTTTCCATTGGTGTTTTTGAGCAGCTTCATGGACACTCATGGTGCACAAGGGCTTCCCCCAGCATCCCCTCCCAGCACAGCCTCATGGAATTGTAGGTCATGGGATGGGTTGGTTGGAAGGGACTTTAAAGATCACCCAGAGGGTGGTGAGGCACTGGAACAGGTTGCCCGAGGAGGCTGTGGATGCCCCATCCCTGCAGGCATTCAAGGCCAGGCTGGATGTGGCTCTGGGCAGCCTGGGCTGGTGGTTGGCGACCCTGCACACAGCAGGGGGTTGGAACTGGATGAGCATTGTGGGCCTTTGCAACCCAGGCCATTCTAGGATGAGATCACAGAACCGTGTAATGGGATGTGTTGGAAAGCTCTTTAAAGATCACAGAACCATGGACTGGTTGGGCTGGAAGGGACCCTCAGCCACCCCCCTGCAGTGGGCTGTGTGCCCCCCTGCTCAGCTGCCCAGGTCCCCATCCACAGCCCTGAGCACCCCCAGGCATGGGGCACCCACACTTCTCTGGGCAGCAGTGCCGGGGCCTCGCTGCCTTTGGGGAAAGGATTTCCCCTTCACATCCAACCCGAATCTCTCCTCTTTCACCTTAAGGCCGTCCCCTTGTCCTGTCCCCACCGGAGCAGCTGACCGCGTGGAGCCCCGGCAGGCTGAGCCTGGGCCAGCTGGCTGCATTGCTGAGCTCTGCGCGAGGCACGCGGAGCCCGCAGGCGGGGGAACAAGAAATAGAAGCGCTTTGTGCCCCGGCTGCAGGAACTGGGCCACGAGTGCCCGTCTGTTCCCTGCCAATGAGCCGGGGTGCTGCACACCCCCCCAGCGCCGTGCCCACGAGCTGCCCCGTGCCACAGCGTCCGAGCCCCGAGCAGCAGCAGAACAATCCTGCATTCATCTGCATGCCAGCAGCTCCACGCCGCGCCGGAAGATGCAGGGGGGTCCCATCCGCCGGGGGGGGGATGCAGGGCTGCTCGTGTGCAGGGATACTCTGCTCCTGGTGGGCAGAACCCCCCCCATGGAATCACAGGTGCTTTGAGTTGGAAGGGATGTGTAAGGGCCATCTGGTCCAACTGCCCTGCACTGAACAGGGACATCTCTTGATGCAGCCCAGGGTACGGTTGGCTCTCTGGGCTGTGAGGGCACAGTGCTGGCTCGAGCCCAGCTGCCATCCACCAGCACCCCAAATCCTTTTCGGCAGGGCTGTGCTCTGCCCTTCCATCCCCCGGCTCACTCTGCCAGCAGGGTTGCTGTGACCCAGCTGCTGCCCTCGCACTTGGATTTGTTAACTTCCCCAGGTTCCCGTGGGCCCAGTCCTCCAGCCCACCCCGGTCCCTCTGGATGCCATCCCTTCCTTCTGTTGGTTGGGCAGCACCCCACAGCTTGGTGTCACCCACACACCTGCTGAGGGTGCTCTCAATCCCACTGCTGATGTCATTGATGATGCTGGATGCAGTTTGCAGCCGTGCTGATGGCAGAGTTGCTGCCTGTGGGGTCACAGCCCAGGGGATGGGAGCTCATCAGATGTACCCCGGAGCGTGGGGTGGCCACGGTCACCCTGAGATGTTGACAAGGCTGATGTTAAGCCTTTGGTCTGGACCTTCCAGCCTGCCCTGTCCATTGTGTCTGTGGCCGTCAGCTCAGAGTGTGGGATGCTCCCCAATGTCTGCTGGGATGTGGGGTCCACACGGGGTGTGTATTGGAGCTGGGTGGCTCTCACGGTGACATCCTGCTGTGCTGGGAGCTGCTCCCAGTGTCTGGCTTTTTTCTGTGCCCTCGTGTCCTAGGGACCTGAGCCCCCAGGAATGGGAGTCCTGAGGGCTGGGCAGGGCAGGCAGCGGGCTGGGGGCTCCCCATGTCCCAGCCCGAGCCTCCTGTGGGCAGGGATCCTGGAACGGGAGATCCATCCACATCCATGTAGTGCTGTGCGTGAGTCTGTCCGTGGGGTGGGAGCTGCAGGCAGGGCACACTCACAGACTCTTGTGCCTTGCAGGTGAACCAGGGGAACATGCCGGGCATCCAGAGCACCTTCCTCGCCATGGACACGGAGGAAGGCGTGGAGGTGGTGTGGAATGAGCTGCTCTTCACTGACAAGAAGGCCTTCAAAGCACACGAGGTAATCACCCCTCATGATGGGGGATGTGCCCACGGCCCCTTGTGTCTTCTGTACCCCAAAAGCAGTTTTCCCCTGACCTGGAGCTGCTCCCCACCTTCCCCTGCTCTCTGTGGTGTCCTGCCGTGTCCCCGAGCTGCCATCTCATCTGTCCTTTCTCTGCACATAGGAGAAGATCAAGACCATGTTTGAGCAGCTGGTGCTGGTGGACCACCCCAACATCGTGAAGCTCCATAAATACTGGCTGGATGTGAAGGACTCGAAGGCACGGGTAGGGGGATGTGGGGGTCGGATGCCAGGCTGGGAGGGACGGCGGTGGGATCCCGGGGTCCTCCGCTCACCCTGCTCCCAGGACTCTTCTTCAGGTTGGAAATTAGGAAGAATTTCTTCTCTGAAACCAATCAGGCGTTGGCATGGGCTGCCCAGGGAAGTGGAGGAGTCACCATCCCTGGAGGTGTTCCAGAACCGTGGAGATGTGGCACTTCAGGGCAGGGTGGGGATGGGTTGGCAGTCAGACTCGATGATCTTGGAGGTCTTTTCCAACCTTAACGATTCTGATTCCCCAGGACACGTAGCAGGATGCTGACCCTCAGCCTCCCGTGGTGCGGCACGTGAGCTGGGTGGGAAACTGACACCTCTGTCCCCCCCAGGTCATTTTCATCACAGAATATGTGTCTTCGGGGAGCCTGAAACAGTTCCTGAAGAAAACCAAGAAAAACCACAAGGCCATGAATGCCAGGGTAGGTTCCCTGGGAGCACATCCACGTGAGGGAGCAGCTCTGTGCCTGTTGGGAGGGGTCTCGGGTCTCTTACAAAGCAGAGCAAATGCGTGCAGTTCCCAGGTAACAGTGATGGGATGAGAGGCGGTGGCCTCCCATTGCTCCAAGGGATGTTCAGCTTGGATATTAGGAACAATTTCTTTCCAGAAGAGTCAGGCATTCGTACAGCCTGCCCAGGGAGGTGAGGGAATCACCATCCCTGGAGGTGCTCAAGAGCCATGGAGGTGTCCTCTTGGGAACATGGTCAGTGCACGCGGTGGGGATTTAGCCCTGCAGAGAAGGACCTGGGGGTCCTGGTGGGTGAAAAGCTGACCATGAGGCAGCAGTGTGTGATTACAGCTCGGAAAGCAGATGGGATCCTGGGCTGCATCAGCAGAGGGGTGGCCAGCAGGGACAGGGAGGGGATTGTCCCTCTCTGCTCTGCCGTCGTGAGGCCCCATCTGCAGTGCTGCGTCCAGGTGTGGGGCCCCAGTACAGGAAAGATGGGGAGCTGTTGGAGAGGGTGCAGAGGAGGCCACAAAGATGATCAGGGAGCTGCAGCACCTCCCCTGCAAAGACAGGCTGAGGGAGCTGGGCTTGTTGAGCCTGGAGAAGAGAAGGCTGCGGGGTGACCTCATTGCAGCCTTCCAGGACCTAAAGGGAGCCTCCAAACAGGAGGGGAGGCAACTCTTTGAGAGGGGAGATAACAGCAGGACAAGGGGAGATGGTTTGAAGCTGAAGGAGGGCAAATTGAGGTTGGATGTGAGGGGGAAGGAAGTTGTTTGCAGAGAGAGTGGTGAGGTGCTGGAAGAGCTGCCCAGAGAGGCTGTGGGTGCCCCGTCCATCCCTGGAGGTGTTGAAGGGCAGGTTGGATGGGGCCCTGGGCAGCCTGGGCTGGTGTGAAATGTGGAGGTTGGTGGCCCTGCGTGTGTTGGGGGTTGGAGCTTCATCATCCTTGGGGTCCCTTCCAAGCCAGGCCATTCTATGGTTCCATGTGTGTGATGGGTTGAGGTTGGACTGCATGATCTTAGAGGACTCCAACCTCCATGACTCTGCGATCCTCTGGTTGCTCCCTGCATTACCCAGCTGAGTGTTCTGGGATCTGTGCTGGACCCCACTGCCCTCCCCCAAGTCTGAGCTCACTGCCACAGCGGTGCAGTTACGCACCTGTAGAATTGGGATTCACCATTGGTACAAACCATGTGCACAGACCCCATGAGCATGGCGAGGTTTTGCCCCCTCTGTGGTGCATCTGTCCACACTCCCACCGGGTTTTGGTGCCCTGCAGAGCTCTGTCTGACATTGAGGATCGCAGCACTGAGGTTCTCAGCTTTGATGGTGTTCAGTGAACCAGGACTGGAAAGGAGACTGTTGTGGCTGGGTCAGCGCGTGGCTCATCCTCGAGCAGTGTTCCCTGCAGGGCAGTGGGGGGCTGGGTTCCCAGCTGCTGGGCGATAGGTGGGTCCTGGCTTGTCTCACACAGCTCTGGTCTCTGCCGTAGGCCTGGAAGCGTTGGTGCACGCAGATCCTGTCCGCTCTCAGGTAAGTTCTCTGCATCGCCGTCCTGCTGTGGGCTGCGTTGGGCAGCGTGCTCAGGGCAGCTCTGTGCCCCCCAGCTTCCTCCACTCCTGTGAGCCCCCCATCATCCACGGCAACCTCACCAGTGACACCATCTTCATCCAGCACAACGGGCTCATCAAGATCGGCTCCGGTAGGACACAGCCCCACAGCTCTGGGGCTGTGAATGGGGTGGGCAGTGGGGAGCTGTGGGGAGGGGTAGGAGCTGAGGGTCCCCTGAGGGGTTACTGAGCATCACACGTGTGCAACACCCATGCGGCAGAGAAGGAACTGGGGATGCTGACCATGAGCCAGCAGTGTGCCCGGGTGGCCAAGAAGGCCAATGGCATCATGGCTTGTATCAGAAACAGTGCAGCCAGCAGAGCAGGAGGTGATCATCCCTCTGTACTCAGCACTGGTGAGGCCGCACCTCAGTGCTGTGCTCAGTGTTGGGCCCCTCACTGCAGGAAAGGCACCGAGGCCCTGCAGTGTGCCTATAATGCTGGGTCAGAAATGGACACAGCTGCCCTGGGGGGTGTTGGGGTCCCTGCAGGTGTTACAGAGCCGTGGAGATGTGGCACTTGGTGCGGACATGGTTAGTGGGCATGGTGGGGATGGGGTGGGGTTGGGCTCCATGATCTTAGTGGTGTGTCCAACCTTAATGATTCTATGGCTCTGAGGTGTGGCATTACCTTGTCCTCTGTTTGTGTCCCCTGCTCTACACCTTCTCACTTATCTCCTTTGGCATCGGCGCTGACTGGCAGTGTGGCACCGGGTGTTTGCAAATGGTGAGTGTCCCTCTGCTTCTGCTCCCTCTCCAGCACATCCATCTCATCACCGGGTGGATGTTGTCCCCACTGGGCACCAAGGAGTGGTCCCGGGGCTGCAAGCAGGAGGGGAACTGCCGCTGCTGTGGCATCTCCTGGGGGAGTGGGTGCCACACTGCTGTCTGCATGGGCAGGGACGCACTCCAAAGTCCCATCTGTGCTCTCTGCAGAGCCGTGGCTCAGATTATTTCTTGTTCCCCCGCAGCCCTTCCGGACGACCTGCGGAGCCCCATCCGGATCGAGAGGGAGGAGCTGCGCAATCTGCATTTCTTTCCCCCGGAGTACGGCCGTGAGTGGGGCTCAGTTTGAGGGGGGCTGTGGGAGGGCTGCGGTGCAATGCATGGCTGCTGCAGGTTTGCAGTTTGGTGCCTTCAGAACTAAAGCTCTCAGCCAAGAGAAGATCTTGTGACTGTGTGTGGTTGTGGAAATACTGGCTAGAGGGCCATGCCCAACGGGTAGTAGTTAATGGAGTTAAGTCCAGCTGGTGACCCGTTTCAAGTGGTGTCCCCCAGGGGTCGGTACTGGGGCCCATCTTGTTTAATATCTTCACTGATGACCTAGATGAGGGCATTGAGTGCACCCTCAGTAAGTTTGCAGATGACACCAAGCTGGGAGGAAGTGTCGATCTGCCTGAGGGTAGGGACACCCTTCAGAGGGATCTGGATAAGCTGGATCGCTGGGCGGGGGTGGATGGGATGAAGTTCAACAAGGCCAAGTGCTGGGTCCTGCACTTTGGCCACAACAATCCCATGCAGCGCTACAGGCTTGGGGCTGAGTGGCTGGATGGCTGTGAAGAGGAAAGGGACCTGGGGGTGTTGGCTGATGCTGGGCTGAACATGAGCCAGCAGTGTGGCCAGGTGGCCAAGAAGGCCAATGGCATCCTGGCTTGTATCAGAAATAATGTGACCAGCAGGAGCAGGGAGGTAATTGTCCCCCTGTACTCAGCACTGGTGAGGCCGCACCTCGAGTGCTGTGTCCAGTTTTGGGCCCCTTGCTTTAAGAAAGACATCGAGGCCCTGCAGCGTGTCCAGAGAAGGGCAACAAAGCTGGTGAGGGGTCTGGAGCACAAATCTTATGAGGAGCGGCTGAGGGAGCTGGGATTGTTCAGTTTGGAGAAGAGGAGGCTCAGGGGAGACCTCATTGCTCTCTATAACTGCCTGAAGGGAGGTTGTGATGAGGAGGGGTTTGGCTTCTTCTCCCAGGCAACAAACATGACCCGAGGAAATGGCTGCAAGTTGTAGCAGAGGAGGTTTAGGTTGGACATAAGGAAAAACTTTTTCTCTCAGAGAGTGGTCAGGCACTGCAATGGCTGCCCAGGGAGGTGGTGCAGTCGCCGTCCCTGGCAGTGCTCAAGAGGCATCTGGATGAGGAGCTACGAGATGTGGTTTAGTGCCTGTGGTAGCAATGGTGATGGGTGGATGGTTGGACTGGATGATCTTGTAGGTCGTTTCCAACCTTGCGATTCTATGATTCTATGACTCTATGATTGTGCCAACATCGTAGGTGAAATGCGGTGCTGATCAGAGCGGAGCTGTGCACGTGGGGGGATTAGCTGTGCCCACGGGGAGAATAGCTGTGCACGTGGGGGGAACAGCTGTGCCCACATAGCAATGGGCTGAGCTTTGGGCGTTGGTGGTTCAGAACAAGGTCTCAGCACAACTGTGGATCGCTGTCTGAAAAGGTTCTTGCTCAGAAGCGCTCAGCAGCGTGTGAAGTGTTACAGTGAGTGGGAAAAAGGAGCAAGGAGCCTTTGTGCCACATGCACACACACAGCATGAGCCCCATCTGAGCCTTCTGAGTTAATTGGGAAGGTTTGTGTAGAGGTCTGGGTGGCGGGGTAGGGAAGCAGGCACAGATAGAAGTGTGTGGGGAGAAGGGTCCGTAGGTGGGGACGTCGGCTGCTCCTGGTGAGGGGGCAGCTGTCCCACCACAACTGGGCTGATGGGCTCCTGGTTTGGTTCTGCAGAGAGAGCCGACGGGACCGCCGTGGACATCTTCTCCTTTGGGATGTGCGCGCTGGAGGTACGGAGCTGGGCTGCTGCAGAGCCCGGGAACCTGCGGGACCCCCACTTATGGGGCAGGGCAGTGCCCTGCGGAGCCTGCTGGCTGCCTGGGAGCTCCCCACACCGGGCTGAGAGCTGCGGGTCCCTGATGGAGGTGGAGGCACTACTGCTGGGTTCAGCAGAGCATCCACTGCTGCTTTGGCTCAGCCTCCACGGGCTGTGGCACCCCCAGGGAGGGGGAGCACATGGGACAGGGATATACGGCGCTGCTCCGAGGGGGTTGTGGGGCTGCTGGTGTTGCCTGTGTGGCACTGGGGCAGAGAAATGGGCCCAGAGGATTGAGCCAGGGCTTGGCTGCCTGCAGACAGAGCTGCACTCCTCCTTCCCCAGATGGCAGTGCTGGAGATCCAGACCAACGGTGACACGCGGGTCTCGGAGGAGGCCATCATGCGGGCACGGCACTCTCTGGATGATCCCAACATGAGGGTGAGTGTGGGCGGCCCAGCAGTGGGATGGAGCCACTGGGACACAGCCGGACCCACATGTTTCAGGTGGCACTGGAGCAGCCTCCTGGGAGCAGCGGGCAGCAGTCTGACAGGCTGAAGGACACTGGGATCCTTCCTGCTCGGCTGGTCATGATGAGATCTTGTCCCCACATGTTGTCCCACTGGGGACAGCGGTGAGGCTGGGTGCCAGATCCCAGTAGGTGCATAGGTACACGTGTGCCTGCTCTGTAGAGAAGGACCTGGGGGTCCTGGGGTCCAACAGGCTGACTGTGAGCCAGCAGTGTGCTCTGGTGGCCAAGAAGACTGATGGAACCGTGGGGTACATTGAACAGAGCATGGCCAGCAGGGCAGGGAGGTTTTCCCCCCTCTGCTCTGCCCTGGGAAGGGCACAGCCAGAGCACTGTGCCCAGTGCGGGGCTCCCAGTTCAGGGCAGACTGGGAACTGCTGGAGAGAGCCCAGCCGAGGGTGTGGAGATGGGAGGGAGCTGGAACATCTCCTGATGGGGACAGGCTGAGAGCCCCAGGGCTGTGCGCCTGGAGGAGAGAAGGCCAAGAGGGGATCTGATAAATGCTTATCAATGTCTGAAGGACAGGGCTTGGTGAGAAGGCAGGGCGGGTTGAAGTGCCCAGTACAGGGCTCAGACAGCAGCGTGCATCTTTGTTTCTCTCCACATTCATCCCCAAAACATCCCATCATGTGTGCATACTCCTCCCATTCTCTTGTGTGATTAGGAACAGTTTCTTCTCCAAAAGAGTTATCAAGCACTGGAACAGTCATGGAGCGGGGCTTTGCCTCCAGTTCATGCTTTGTGTTTGACCCTCAGGAGTTCATTCTGTCGTGCCTGACCCTCAACCCCGACAAGCGGCCGACGGCCAACAGCCTCCTCTTCCACCGCGTGCTCTTCGAGGTCCATTCCCTGAAGCTGCTGGCAGCACACTGCTTCATCAACAACCAGTGTGAGTAACAGGAGGCTGCCCTGCCCCACTGAGCTCGTGCTCCTGGCCCTGCAGAGCTGGGGGGATGCAGGAGCACATGGAGAATGGCAGTGAGCACAGAGCCCAGCCTGCAGCACCTCCCGGCTGATGCCGCTCTCTGGCTCTGCCCTAGATCTGATGCCGGAGAACGTGGTGGAGGAGAAGATAAAGGAGCTGGACCTGAACATGGTGATGGCAGAGATCCGGCGTGAGGGTCGGCCCGGAGCGCAGTGGAGGTGAGGGTTTGGAGCCCAGGATGTGAGCCCAGGACCTGCATCCACGCTGACCATGCTGTCACCATGGCAGCCCTTCGTGCTGCTCTCCTGCCCTCTTGCAGTGACGTTCCCATCCTTCCTTCTCAGGTATTCGGAGGTCTCGTTCCTTGAGCTCGACAAATTCTTAGAAGATGTCAGGTGGGTTTTGGGATGTCCTCAGATCTCATCACATGGAGTGTCCCACTGGCAGGACCGTGCTTAGTCGCTCATTTGAGCCCCCTGTGGCTCCCCACATGGACAAACAGACCTTCACCGTGGCAGCAGGAGGACGGGGCTCAGCTGGTTGTCTCCTCTCTCTGTGTCTGTACCAGGAATGGGATTTACCCTCTGATGAACTTCGCTGTTTCCAGACCCCATGCCCTCCCACGGGCACTCTCTCAGCCCCCAGAGGACCCTCAGAAAGCCAAGACCCCCACACCAGAGCCCTTTGATGTGGAGACCAGGAAGGTAAGGTCAGGCCAGGTACAATCAGAGTGGTCACTGGAACAGGAAAGTAGGGGGTCCACATCCCTGGAGATGCTCCAGAGCTGTGGAGATGTGGCACTTGGGGACATGGTCCGTGGGCATGGTGGGATGGGTTGGGGTTGGACGTGGGGATCTTGGGTTGTTTGCAGGAAGGGTGGGCGCTGTGGGTCTGACAGCATTTTGAAATGCTGAATCCACTTCTGGTCTCAGGAGCAGGTTCCCAGGATTAATCACTGCTGCATGACCTAAATCGGGTATCCAGTGCTGGGTCTCATTCTGCCATGCAGTTGCTCAGGTGGGGAGGGGCATCAGGAGTCCAACTGGGTCCTGAAATCTTCCAGGGATGGAGATCCAATAACCTCTGTGGGCCCCTGGTCCACTGTTTGACCATTCTCACCACGAAAAAGGATTTCCTTGGGTCCATCCAGAACATCCCTGTTTAGGTCCGTCTCTTCTCTCCCTTCTCTCTGCAAACAGCCTGGTTCCTCCACCCTCTCAGCACCCCACAGCTATGGGCATGCTGCCACTGGGTTTCCCAAAGCCATCAGGCAGAGCAAGTCCTGCTCCCTCTGCCTCCCCTCCCAGTGCTGCAGCCCTGCATCGTTTTGCCATCTTTCCGTTGGACTCACTCCATTTTATCAGTGTCTTCTATTGGAGGCCCCAGAGTGGGGGCAGCAGGGGCACTTTGCTGACAAGTGCATGGGGAGAGGAGGGCTGGCTGCTGTCACCAGGACGCAGCCCCAGCATGGCACGGCTCAGCTGGCTTCCATCTGCTGAGCTGCGGAGCTTTGGGATCACGCATAGGTCTGTGTGCACCTCTGTTCCTTAAAACACCGTTCTGTGGCTTTATTCCCTGTACGGGGTATTTCCCTGTACTGATGCTATTATGCCATTCGTCATCGATCGCCTGTGGCACTCTGTGTTACCGTAGATATTATGAAGGCAACCTCATCCTTGCACTGAATTAATGTTAAAAATGCTACGCAGGCCCTAAAATGGTTCTCATTCCTGCAAGATGCTGTGAAACGCCTCCCACAAAGCATCTCCTTCAGCAGCTCCATCATGGCTGCTCTCAGAGCACTTCTCTGATGCTTTATTCATAGCGCCCCGGCCCCGGCCTTATTTTGGAGAGTGCTGCGGTGCTCAGTTGGATCGATTGGAGGAATGTCAGTGTGAACCCAAGCATTTATGCTGTCTCCCCCCCTGCATTTGTTATACGCTGCGTTTCCATCCAGTGCCCCAGTTCTGCAGGCCTGCAGGTCTGGCCAACCAGCAACGGCTGGTGGAAAAACACACATTGATTTTACTCAGGTTGGGAGGGGAGCGGCGATCTGAGTTTCATTGCATGAAATCTTGCACCTGGACAAACCTGCAAGTGCCAAAGGAATGCGACCTCAGCGCTGACAGCTCTGGGAGGAGGCAGTGGGATGCCCAGCCAGCCCCATGGGCGGACCTGGGGGCACCCATGCAGCCCTGAGCGGCCTTTCTGAGCACAGCAGCGTGCCTGTGGGCAGCTGATGGGTGGGCTTTGAAATAGCTCTGCACTTCAGCCACGTTTTTAGTGCCACGCAAAGGGTGCTGCTGCTGCTGCTGGTTGCAGGCCCTTGGCATTGCTTCCATATCCAAAAGGTGCTGCAGCACAGTCAAGAGCCCGTGTTGATGAGCTGTCACTGACTGCAATTGATTTAAGTGGAAGTGAAGTTTCCAGCCTCTTTAGGCTTCCTAAATGCACTGCAGGGAGGTTTCCTCACCCCGTTATGAACCTGCTTGGAGCAGAGTGCTTTCTAGGTTGCTTTAGAACTTCTGAGATAGCATCGTTGTCCTGTGCAGGTGACTCAGGCTGGACGTTAGGAAACATTTCACCTCCAAAGAGTGGTGCTGCAGTGGCACAGCCGCACAGGGAGGTGGGGGAGTCACCGTCCCTGGAGGTGTTCCAGAACGGTGGAGATCTGGCACTTGGGGACGTGGTCAGTGGGCATGGTGGGATGGGATGGGATGGGATGGGGTTGGACGTGGGGATCTTGGAGATCTTTTCCAACCTCAGTGGTTCCGTGATTCAATGGCTCAGCTTGGGCTGGCAGGAGACTCGTTTAGGGTCTCTGCATGACACAGATGTGTCCTAAGAGCTTTGAACAGTTGGTTGCGTGTTTTCACGTGGAATCACAGCTGAGGTTCTGTGTCCAATCTCCCTCCTCAAGCAGTGCCACCCAGAGCAGTTCGCCTGGCACCATGGCTATAACATCCATGTTGGATGCCCACGCCTTTGCTTGTGGGCTCAGCTCTTTGGTATGAGGTCAGAGAGCAGCCAGGCTGGGGAAGGTGGCAGAGGGCAGTCAGGAGTGCATGGTGTGAGGTTCCAGTGCTGGGGGTGGTGGTCTGCAGGAGCCTGATGGAGGCCTCCGTCTGTACCGCTCCATTTAGCAAGCAGAAGAGATGTGAGAAGCAGAAGAAGAGGTGAGAAAGAGAAGTGAGAGGGAGAGGGAGAGGGAGAGGGAGAGGGAGAGGAGAGGAGAGGAGAGGAGAGAGGCAGTGCTGACGTGTGGGTCCTGCACAGCTCGCAGCTCAGCCGTCACCTCCTGTGCTCCAGAACCAAATATTTGAGCTGCATCAAAACTGCAGTCAGCTACAGGAGGCGATGGCTGATGGGAAAGTCCATCTCAGTGGAGCACAGCTGCTTTCTGCTGTGGTGGAGCGGGTCAGGAGTTCAGGGGGAGAACTCACCGTGCTTCCCCAGAGCACTGCTTTCTTCAGCAGCCAAACGCCTTCATTCCCTGTGACTGCTAAGATCTGCCTGAATGCAGCAGACTGTGAATAAAACTGCATAGGATGAGGTATCAGTGGGATCGTGCTCAGCAATGGAACGTTCACGCTGTCACACTGATAAACAAGGAACAAGGTGAAAGGAGGGCAGCAAAGTGATGCTGGGCAGCCTCCTCTGAACTCACTGCCTTTTGGGCCGGGGGGGGGGGTCTAGAGAGCTGCTGATGTCCCCTCCCACAGGATGATGATCATGGGCACTGGGTAGGGAGAGCCGGGAGCAGGTGGCAGTGATGCACTCAGACACCATCAGTGTTCTCAGTGATGTGTGCAGGATGTGGGGCAGTTCTGCACACAGACGAAGGATTTCTGATGTTACTCAGTTAAGGAAGGGGCACCCACCTTGGGCACGTTGTCGTGCTGGAGCTTGAAGCTGACATACTAAGGAAAAGCCATATTGATCTATCTAATTTCAGTGTGCTGCAGTGCAGTGCAGCATTCCCAAAAGGAACTCTGCATCATTTCAATAGTTTTGACATTTTGGTTTTGTTTGAAGAAGTTGCCATCTCCCTCAGGGACATGAACTAAAGCACAACACTAAAACGTAACCAAGAGTTTGGGCAGGGCCACAGGGGCAAAACCCACCCTGACAAATGAAGCAGAGGAATTCATCCTGATGTAATGCTGCCCCTGAACCGCACCTCCTGCAGGGCTCCCACCCGCCCCTTCATCAGCTGATGGCAGTTTGTAACTGGGTGTTGGGCTCAATGAACCCTCAGCTGTTCCTCCTGGAAGCACCTGGAGATGTGGGCAGAGGAGAAGGTCAGGTTGGTAGCTGGGTTTTATGTGGGATTTTGAGAGTCGTGCTTGGAAAACAGGAGCAAAGCGGGCCTGGGGGAGTTCAAGGGGCTGTGTCCAGGCTGACGATCACTTTGGCCTCTTCCAGGTGGTGCAGATGCAATGCAACATGGAGCTGAATGAGGACAAGACTCAGTGGCATGTGAGTGCACAGCCCCAGCAGGATGCAACGAGCAGCATCTGCTCTCTGCACCATGGCACAGCTTGGTCTCAGTTCGCTGCAGGGCCCAAAGGATCTCTTCTATCTGGAGCAAGAGAAGCCCAGAGAAGAGCAAATCCGACAGACCCCTCTGCTACAGCAGTCCATGACGTCTTTGGACACCTCTTAGCTCTGCTTCTTTCCAGTTCAACAGAGAGAGCATCTCTCTGAGTCACCCCAACTATGCCCCAAAGACACCCCACATGTTGGCGTTGACCAGCACCCCCCTGCCCGCCCTGCCAGCAGCTTCCAGCACTGGTCCTGTCTCTTACAGATGAATGTACAGAGCTCTCTCTTCTCTCTGCAGCTCACGCTCCTGCTGATCCTGGAGGACAAGCTGCACCGACAGCTGAGCTACGACTTGCTGCCCAGTAGGTCTCCTTGCTTCTTGTGCATGAAGTACTGCCTGGTAGCCCTGGTCAGGTTCTGGGTTAGGGTCAGGCACAGACTGTGCTTGCACTCAGCTCTTCTCTCCTTGTACTGGGAGAGCAGACCAAACTTCATATCCTCGTGGCACCATTCTTGTCCCCTTTGGCGTGCGGTGCCAACCTGCAGCTGAAGTGACCTTTGTGAGTCCCGTGGCCATCAGGAGCGTGCACTTAACCCAGAGATGTGTGACTGGGGCAGTACCAGTGAATGAGTGCATTCTTTGCCTTTTCCCAGCTCTGGGACGGTCTCCACAGCACCTTCCAAGGAGCTGCTGCGCCCTTCTCTAGGGGAACCCCGTGGATCTGGGGAAGGGCGCTTCTCCTGGGGTCTGTGCAATGCAGCAGCTCCTTCCTAAGGTGTGCAGGAGCCCTCTGCAGGCTGCACAGCTGGAGTCCCTTACAGGCAGAACAAAAACACAAAGCTTGGAAACTGACGCTTGGGATTTGCTGCTCCACCAGCTCCTCATGTTCCTACCTGCAGGAAGCGGCCTGCTTCCTTTTCATGCCAAGCCCAAGCATAGCAAGCCCAAAGACCTCGCAGTGACCCACTGCCAAGGCACTGTGCTGTGTGATGTGTGGCTGGAGCTCAGTCCTGCCTCTCACTCACTGCGCACTGCTCTGTTGGCCCCAGTTACTCAGCAGTGCTTGTGAGCAGCAGCACAGTGTGTGCCCGTAACGCGCTATGAGGTGCAGTGCAGCTGTGCTGTGGGCTGCAAAGGTGTGCTTTGTTGGGAGAGCGATGCACCAATGTTCTCCCTGTTCCTTCCCTCTGCAGCTGATAACTCCAAGGACCTTGCCACAGAGCTGGTGCACTATGGCTTCATCCACGAGGTAAGGCTGCTTGTATGCTGTGCCACGCAGCAGTGTGCACTGTGTACCACACAGCATGATGCCTCGTGCCTTATTTCCCATCTGCAGCCAGGAACAGCCACATGGCCCAGGCTGCAGCTCTGTGCTGCACTCCTGCCCTTGCACAGTGCCTCTCTGTCCGATTTTTCTGGGCTCCACACTTTGCTCCTGCTGTTTTGAAGGGACAGCCATCTAGCAATGACAGGCTCACCACAGCCACTGCATCAACTTTCTGAATGTGAAAGCCTGAGCAGTGCCAGGGAGAAGCAGCCAGGAGCCAACAGCCCACGCTGTTCTCAGGTCACTTTGCAAACCTGTCCCTGTCAGAAGGGCCCTACAGCAGCACTGCGCTTCCAGGCTCTCCCTTGGCGTCTGCAGACCGACCCAAGGAGGAATGCAGAGCTGTGCAGCCATTTGGGCAGCGTGGCCTCAGGGTAAGGGAGCGTGGAGGAAATGAAAAGTGCATTTATTCTTTATTTTGTGCAAGTTAGGAATTCTGGGGCTGTAGGCAAAGTTTTGAAGCATTTCTCATTCTGGATGCTGATATTATAAAGGAAGGGGTTAGCTTCGCTCACTGAGTATGCCTGCGAAAAAAAAAGTGTATTTAGACTTCCTTCTTTTCTTCATCTGAGCAAGCAACTGCACAGCTTGGAACTGAAACACAGAGTGCTTTCTCCTGCGTGCTGGGAAAAGCATGGCAAACTAATATCTGCTGGCTTGCTTTTTCTTCTATATTTAGGATGACTGTGAGAAGCTGGCTAACTTCCTGGAAAATGCCTTCCACAAGCACCGGTCTCCTCCCTTGTGAGTCACCCCTGGGCAGTGGGGTCCCTGCGCTGTGGGGACGGGCACATACCCAGCAAGGGGCAACCACGGGCTCTGGAACCAGCTCCTCCAGCGGGACCACTCCAGACTGAATCTTTGCAGTCCGTGAGAGGTGTATGCCTTTGTTGTGAAAGACAACAGCAAGTGGAATAGCAACCAGCTCCAACACGAGGAATGGCCTCTGCGCGAGCACGTGCCCCGGCCCCTACTCCTGAAGCAGCAACCCAGGGGGAGTCGTGGGGCCTGGGGGAGTGCTGACGGTGTTTGTGAAGATGTGGAGCTGCTGCAAGAGTCCCACAGACTGATGAATTTGCCTCTGGGAGCGATAAGCTTTTCTCACTGCGGGTCCTAAAGCTCTTTTTTTTCCTCTTTGCCAGCTGGTGACGGGTGCGGAAGGGAGGAAAGCTCCAGCACAGTTTGCAATCTGCCACGTTCCATCCTTTATCTCCATTTCCTGCTGTTTTGTTAAGGTTTCCCAAGCACAGATGAACCACTGTGATGCCTTTCAATTAGGAGCTCACATCTTGGTGTAAGCTGACTTTGTGAGCTGGACTCAGCACGGCAGGAGAAGAAACTGCAGCAATCCAAACCCACCAGCTGGGTCCCAACACAGGGAACAGCAGAAATGTCTCTGGTGCTGAACAGAACCTTTTTCACTTCCGTTTGTCTCACGGCCTTCAAAAATCTGATGGTATCTTAAGGGGAAAAACCCCTATGTCTCTTCCTTCCCTGCGTGTCCCGGGGTGTTTGGAACTTCCCTCACTTGTGTGGAGAAAGGGGCAATCGTAGCTGCTGCACACGTCGGGTTCCATTGGTAAAAATCACCAATTATTTGTGTAGCAAAAGCTGTGCTGCGCTCCGTGCTGCTCACGTTGTGCTGTGAGCAGCCCCGCTGCTGTGCTGTGCTGTGCTGTGCCAAGTCTTCCATTGCCTGCATCGTGCTTTGCAGTGTTGCACCAACTGTATGGCTGGGTCTGCCGTGCTACGACGCTGCGCTGAGCTGTCAGTTGTGCTGTGTTTCCAGTTGTGCTGCGCTGTGCCAACTTGACAGGAACTGACAAATCAATAAAGCCATTGCAAGCAGCTTTTCTCATGCGAGGAGCTGGTCTGCTGAGCGAGCACTCAGCGATCTCTTAGTCACTCTTACAGTTAAGAGTGAAACAGCTTCCTCCAGTTCAACGCTGATCCAACAAAGTCGGGTAAATTGGATAGAGAAGGCATTCTCAGGAAAAACAGCATTCAGCTGTGTGATGCAGAAATTGCTTTCTCCAGAACAAGCTTGCACTTGCCTTTGCAAACTAAGAAATGCCTTCATACACCAGCTGCTGCTTCCCTGATCAGCCCGTGGGCTCTTCTTTAGCACATTTCACCTGACTCAGTTCTTTGAATGTCATTACAACTCAGCTTGACTGATGGATCTCCCTCCTGCTGGCTGCACTCAGCAGTTATAAGTTTGTTAACTGGCAGCCACAGGATGTTTCAAGCACATGTCAGGCAGCAGTCAGAGAATCACAGAAGATCTGAGGTTGGTGAGGACCACTCGAGGTCCGGCCACCCTCTGTGTTTCTCCAGCCCAGTGCTGGGTGGCCCAGTGCCATGTACACACGTCCAGCCAGGTCTGAGAATCCCCACAGGTGGAGACATCACAGCCTCTGGGTAACCCGTGCCAGTGTTCAGCCAACTTCACTGGAAAAAATATTTTTCCATTTTTCAGTTTGGGCCCTTTGCTCAGCCTCTGGTCCCAGTGCTGGGCACCACCGAGAACAGCCCAGCTCCATTTCTTGGCTTGGAACTGGATGATCTTTAAGGCTGCTTCCAATACAAACCACTCCATGGTTCTATGATCTTTAAAGACCCTTCCAACCAAACCAGTTCTATGATTCCATGATTCTTCACCCAGATAGAATCATAGAATCACAAGGTTGGAAACGACCTGCAAGATCATCTAGTCCAACTGTCCTCCCATTACCGTTGCTACCACAAGCACTACACCAGATCTCATAGCTCCTCATCCAGATGCCTCTTGAACACTGCCAGGGACGGCGACTCCACCACCTCCCTGGGCAGCCATTCCAGATAGAATCATAGAATCACAAGGTTGGAAACGACCTGCAAGAGACCCACTGATCAGGCATTTGTTCACACTGATGTACAGCCACCCCAGCTCTCAGACTCTCCCACCACGCGTGCTCCAGGCCCATTGCCATATGGGCAGCCTGCACTGGGCTTGCTTCATTTCATGGGCTCTGTGCTTCGGATGGAGCCTCATCAGAGCAGAGCAGAGGAGGGTTCTTCCCTCAGCCAGCTAATGAGGCTTTCCTGGGGCAGCCCAATGGCCGTGGGCCTTCTTCAATGCAGGAGTATTGCAGGCTTGCAGCTCAGCATCCAGAGAGACATGCATGGCCTTCTCTGCAGAACTGTCACCAGCACAAGAATGGAAATCCTGCCCTCATGTTTGCAAGTCAGACAACAGTCCTGCCAGACAAGGGGGGGGATGTGTCCTTGGGCACTAATGGTCAGGTCTGGTCAGCTCACGATGCCTGAAATTCCTGTCCATGTATCATAGTTGCAGTATGGCACATAGAATCATAGAATCACAAAGGTTGGAAAAGACCTCCAAGATCTTCCAGTCCAACCATCCGCTTATCACCGATACTGCTTACGGAACCACGTCCCTCAGTACAACATTGAAACATTTCTTCTCCAGGGTTGGTGACTCCACCACCTCCCTGGGCAGCCCATTCCAGCTCCTGACCACTCTTTTGGAGAAGCTTTTCCAAATATCCAACCTGAATCTCCCCTGGCTCAACTTGAGGCCACTCCCTCCCATCCTATCGCTGTTACTTGGGAGCAAAGGCCAACACCTCACCACAACCTCCCTTTAGGTTGCTGTAGAGAGCAGTAAGGTCCCCCCTGAGCTGCTCTTCTCCACACTGAACAATCCCATTCCCTCAGCCGCTCCCCATAAGATTTGTACTCCAGACCCCTCACAGCTCCACTGCCCTTCTCTGCACACACTGCAGGGCCTCGGTGCCTTTCCTGCAGTGAGGGGCCCAACACTGAGCACAGCACTGAGGTGTGGCCTCACCAGTGCTGAGTACAGAGGGATGACCGCCTCCTGCTCTGCTGGCTGCACTGTTTCTGGTACAAGCCAGGATGCCGTTGGCCTTCTTGGCCACTTAGCTGCCATGTACTCTACATCTTGCAGAGTATCTACTAGAAGATCTGCTAGATCTACTAGAAGCTGCTCTGGAAGATCTACAGTCGTTAGCACAGTGTAGGAATCCATGGAGCCTCAGTAATTAATGTCTGCCAGTGGTTAACTGCTCTCACTTAAATTCAGGCTAGAAATAAGGCACATCGGTTTTGTGTTCTTATTCATATGTTGCACCTTTTCCGCTAGCTGAAAAAAGATGCTTTGCAGTGCAGAACTTCCTCACCATCAGCACTGAGATGTTGTCATCGCACTGCCTTTGGGAAGCTTTATTGGCTTGAACTTTCTGAATTGTTTATCAGAAGAGCTTTAAGGATCCATAAAGCTCCCTCTGCATCTTCCCTTGCCCTGTATCTCTTGTAACGCGGCCATACACCACAACGTTCTTGTGCCCATGTCCATTTAAATAACTAATCGCGTGTTACACCAGCACATCTCTATCCCTCCTTGAAGGCATTTTCCCTTGGAATAACCACCCCTTCACACCGTGGTGTCTTCTGGGGTCCTTCCAGTGGCATTTCCACCCTCTGTGGCAGAAATGGCATTTCCACTGGTCTGACCTTGCCCGTGCATTTAAATCTGTGCATAAAAGATTGGGCCACCCGAGGAGAATGGAGCAAAATGGAAAAGGGTCACAACCGTCCAGCAGTCCCCATATCGCAGTCAGCAACTATCGCGCTCCCAGAACACCCAGCGCGGGCTCAGCACTCCGCCCAACGCGCAGGGGGCGCTCTGTGACGGGGGGCGTGGCAGCGGACGCGGAAGCGGAAGCAGAGCGAGGCTGGCGCCAACTCCGTCGTCCCGCCCGCTCTCACGCGACTCCCTCGAATTCTCGCGAGATGTTCCTCCAACTTTTTCTACAGGAGCTCTCGCGAGAGTTACCCCTCTGCGCGGCCCTGAAGGTTCTCGCGAGAGCTCCGTGCTGATCGCCGACGGGTGGACAAGATGGCGGCCACAACGACCATCTCCTTGGTGAGTCGCAGCCTGAGCCGGGCTTACTTCGTGCGGCCTGGGCTGGGTGGGACGGGCGGCTCGCCTCGCCTCGCCTCGCCTCGGTTCTGCTTGGCTCGGCTTCCTTCGGGCCCTCCTGCGGCTCTCTGAGGCCCGGCTGCTGCTCGGGGCCCTCTGCTCGCCCCGCGCTGGATTGGGGCCGGGGCCTCGGCCTGTCCTGGCGCTGCTGGCCGCGGCCTCGGCCTGTCCTGGAGCTGCTGGCCGGGGCTAGCGGCTCTGCAGACCGGCACCTCAGGCTTGAGGTGCCCGCAGGTTCGTTCGTGAAATAAGTTCTCGCTCTCATGAGAGGGTTTTAGCGTATTTTAGAATATTTTCTGCCCTAAAGCCTCGTAGTGTATGGCCCCGAGGTTAGGATGCGGGCTGTTGGCTTTCCCTCTGATGGAAGGGCTTTGTGTGCCAGAGCCGTTGATTCTTTCTGTATTTTCTGTCAGATTATCCGTTCGTGGAAGGATCCCAGCAGTACCGATCTTTGTAGGAGTCCATTGTGTTTTCAGAAGGTTCTGTAGATTTCTTCTCAAGGAACTGCTAATGCTGTGTGAAACCAGAAGTCTCATTTCAGAGGCTTGTTTGTTTTCTATGTGAACGAAGTCTTAAATTGTGGAAAGTTTTTGTGCTTTCTGCTCCCTCCCCCC
>JACDJE010000670.1:147644-172692 GCA_016647715.1 Pavo muticus | reverse complement strand
ACGTAAGGCTAAATTTGATCCCAAAGATGAAGGTTGAAAGGAATGTTACAGTGCTCGGGATATATGAGAGTAAGACTTTAGTTCTTCCTCAGAGCTGAGGCAGTGACTGTCCTGTGTCTCCCAGCATGTTGTGTCAGCCCATTGCTCTGCTCTCACTGCATGTTTTGGTATCTGCATACTTTAAAATAACAGTATATGCGTTTTCGAAGTGAAAATAATGTGGCTGCTTTAAAACAGCAAGCTCCACGTGGGTCTGCTGCATGCAGTGCAGCAGTGGGGTGGCTGCAGTCAGACAGAAGCTGTCAGAGCTGCAGCTTTGTTCACTGCAAATTACCTTACAGCACAGACAGAAAAGTAAAGAAATTGCTTCAGAGATTCTATGTAGATGTGTATTACCTAATTATATAGCTTACAGGAGAAAGATTTAACACTGTGAAATAAACTCTTGAGTTGCTTTCCTGCAAATCTGGTGTTTGGATTGACTCTTCTTAGAAGCAAAGCACAGTAAGCATAAGGAGTAGGGTTATTTTTGTTTAGTTGCCTTCTAATGCTAAGTATTTGGGTTGAAGGGACCTCAACAGACTTGAAAGGTGGGCCTGGGTGAATCTAATGAGGTTCAACACTGCAAAGTGTGAGGTTTGGCACTTGGGCCGGAGGAATGGCAGGCATTGATGCAGACTGGAAGGAGCAGTGCTTGAGAGCAGCCCTGCAGAGAAGGACCTGGGGGTCCTGGTGGGTGAAAAGCTGACCATGAGGCAGCAGTGTGTGATTACAGCTCGGAAAGCAGATGGGATCCTGGGCTGCATCAGCAGAGGGGTGGCCAGCAGGGACGGGGAGGGGATTGTCCCTCTCTGCTCTGCCGTCGTGAGGCCCCATCTGCAGTGCTGCGTCCAGGTGTGGGGCCCCAGTACAGGAAAGATGGGGAGCTGTTGGAGAGGGTGCAGAGGAGGCCACAAAGATGATCAGGGAGCTGCAGCACCTCCCCTGCAAAGACAGGCTGAGGGAGCTGGGCTTGTTGAGCCTGGAGAAGAGAAGGCTGCGGGGTGACCTCATTGCAGCCTTCCAGGACCTAAAGGGAGCCTCCAAACAGGAGGGGAGGCAACTCTTTGAGAGGGTAGATAACAGCAGGACAAGGGGAAATGGTTTGAAGCTGAAGGAGGGCAGATTGAGGTTGGATGTGAGGGGGAAGTTGTTTGCAGAGAGAGTGGTGAGGTGCTGGAAGAGCTGCCCAGAGAGGCTGTGGGTGCCCCGTCCATCCCTGGAGGTGTTGAAGGGCAGGTTGGATGGGGCCCTGGGCAGCCTGAGCTGGTTTGAAATGTGGAGGTTGGTGGCCCTGCGTGTGGTGGGGGGTTGGAGCTTCATCATCCTTGGGGTCCCTTCCAACCCAGGCTGTTCTGTAATGTGAAGCCTGTTAGCTCACAGCGGAAAGTGGATGTTCCCACTCGGAGGGCTGTCATCCTGTCACAGACAAAGCATTGCATGGAGCTCAAGCAGGCCTTAATGAACCTGGTGTTATTCTTGTCGCTGGGACCAAGAGTCAACGTTGGCTCTATGAACTTAAATAAGATTTAGGTTCCCGTAATGGCTGTGGATGGCAGCAGCAGCTGGGAGGTAGCATTGGTGTGTAGGGGAACACTAGAAATTGGCAGCAGCAGTCCTGGGACTGAAGGGAGCACCTCAGCACGTGGCAGGGATGGGAGATGGGGAACGATGTGCATGTTTTGGGTGAATGAATTTCTTCATGAAGAGCGGTCATGCATTGCAGCAGGCTGCCCAGGGGGGTGATGCAGGCCCCGTCCATGGACGGCTTGGATGTCCCCCCTGTACTCAGCTCTGGTGAGGCCGCACCTTGAGTGCTGTGTCCAGTTCTGGGCCCCTCTCTGCAAGAAAGACATTGAGGCCCTGGAGCGTGTTCAAAGAAGGGCAACAAAGCTGGTGAGGGGTCTGGAGCACAGGCCTTATGAGGAGCGGCTGAGGGAGCTGGGATTGTTCAGTGTGGAGAAGAGGAGGCTCAGGGGAGACCTCATTGCTCTCTGTAACTGCCTGAAGGGAGGTTGTGGTGAGCTGGGGGTCGGCCTCTTCTCTCGTGTAACTGGTGATAGGACTGGAGGGAATGGCTTCAAGCTGCGCCAGGGAAGATTCAGGCTGGATATTAGGAAATACTACTGCTCTGAAAGGGTGGNTCAGGCTGGATATTAGGAAATCCTACTGCTCTGAAAGGGTGGTCAGGCACTGCAATGGGCTGCCCAGGGAGGTGGTGGAGTCACCGACCCTGGAGGTGTTCAAGGAATGTTTGGATGTTGTGTTGAGGGATATGGTTTAGCGAGAACCATTGGTGATAGGTGGATGGTTGGACTGGATGATCTTATAGGTCTTTTCCAACCTTAGTGATTCTATGATTCTGTGTGGATGTGGCACGAAGGGATTCTAATGGTCTGTGTGGTTTTTATGTGAGTTTTGTTCTGGTCTTACTGGAACTCAAGGTGCGGCCTCACCAGAGCTGAGTACAGGGGGACATCCAAGCCGTCCATGGACGGGGCCTGCATCACCCCCCTGGGCAGCCTGCTGCAATGCATGACCCCATAACTCAGACTGGGATCTCCATAACTCAGACTGGAGACCCATAACCAAGACTGGGAACCCCATGGGACCCCATAACTCAGACTGGAGACCCATAACCAAGACTGGGGACCCCATGGGCTTAGGTTGGATATCAGGACAAACTTCTGTACAGAAAGGGCTGTTAAGCAGTGGGATGGGCTGCCCAGGGAGGTGGTTGAGTCACCATCCCTGGATGTGTTTAACAACCATCTGGATGTGGTGCTCAGGTCATGATTTAGCAGAGGGCTGTTAGAGCTGGGGTGGGATGGTTGGGTTGTGGTTGGACTCGGTGATCTCTGAGGTCTTTTCCAACCTGGGCAATTCTATGATCCTATCCAGAATGGTGTTGGTTTGAATGTCTCAGTTCTGATGCAGCTGAGAGAAGTTTACAAAGCATGACAAGGGCTGTGTCAGGGAGCATGGTTCGTGTGTGTGTGTGTTTTTAAGACTTCCCATACTTTCAGCAGCTGGACCTGTGTTGAATTTGGAGCTCTGGGAGAGCTGAGTTTGCTGCCAGGTAGCATGAGTGAAATATGGTGCAGAATCTCCTTTTGCACTTCAGTGAAAGGGATGTTGCTCGCACAAACGTGTGGTTATTGGAGCGCTCCAGGATGCTAGAAAGATGCCGTGCTTCAGAAGGTTTAAATGCCTGCCCATTCTGCCTATAGCACAGCTGACACTGCTGATGGGAGGACTACTTCTAGGGGAAGCTTCTTGTTGGTTAATTTCTCCTCAAGTTTCATCAGTCCTTTTTCCACTCCTACCTTCTTTCATCTCCTGTGTTGCTCACTCGGTATGGTTCCTAAAATAAACCAGCCTCTGTATTTGTTCCTCTTGTGTGTTTATGCTTCAGAGAAGCTCCCAGCCCTGTAACGGATTTCCAGGGGATGTGCCTGAGCTCTGGGAGTTCAAACCACGCACAGGGCTGCGCAGCACTCAGGAGCAGTGTCCGTAGCTCTGGGTGCACAGCCTGTGCTTCTCTCTGTGAAGGCAGCTCTCCTTCTCCTTCTGAGATCAGTGACCCGTCTGGTGGACAAGGGAAAGGCTGTCGATGCAGCCTACCTAGACTTCAGCAAAGCCTTTGACACTGTCTCCCACAGTATTCTCCTGCAGAAGCTGGCAGTCTGTGCCTTGGACAGGTTCACTCTTGGCTGGGTAAGGAACTGGCTGGAGGGCTGGGCCCAGAGAGTGGTGGTGAATGGAGTTACATCCAGCTGGCGACCGGTCACGAGCAGAGCTCCCCAGGGGTCGGTGCTGGGGCCTGTCCTGTTTAATATCCTTATTGATGGCCTGGATGAGGGCACTGAGTGCACCCTCAGTAAGTTTGCAGATGACACCAAGCTGGCTGGAAGTGTCGATCTGCCTGAGGGTAGCGAGGCCCTACAGAGGGATCTGGACAGGCTGGATAGCTGGGCTGAAGCCAATGGGATGAGGTTTAATAAGACCAAATGCTGGGTCCTGCACTTTGGCCACAGCAACCCCATGCAGCGCTACAGGCTTGGGGCAGAGTGGCTGGAAGACTGTGTAGAGGAAACGGACCTGGGGGTGTTGGTTGATGCTAGACTGAACATGAGCCAGCAGTGTGCCCAGGTGGCCAAGAAGGCCAATGGCATCCTGGCTTGTATCAGAAATAGTGTGACCAGCAGGAGCAGGGAAGTAATTGTCCCCCTGTACTCAGCACTGGTGAGGCCGCACCTCGAGTGCTGTGTCCAGCTTTGGGCCCCTTGCTGTAAGAAAGACATCGAGGCCCTGCAGCGTGTCCAGAGAAGGGCAGCAAAGCTGGTGAGGGGTCTGGAGCACAGGGCTTATGAGGAGCGGCTGAGGGAGCTGGGATTGTTCAGTGTGGAGAAGAGGAGGCTCAGGGGAGACCTCATTGCTCTCTATAACTGCCTGAAGGGAGGTTGCGGTGAGCTGGGGGTCGGCCTCTTCTCTCATGTGACAGTGATAGGACTGGAGGGAATGGCTGCAAGCTGCGCCAGGGAAGGTTCAGGCTGGACTAGGAAATACTGCTGCTCTGAAAGGGTGGTCAGGCACTGCAATGGGCTGTCCAGGGAGTGGTGGAGTCACCGAGCCTGGAGGTGTTCAAGGAACGTTTGGATGTTGTGTTGAGGGATATGGTTTAGCGAGAACCATTGGTGATGGGTGGATGGTTGGACTGGGTGATCCTGTGGGTCTTTTCCAACCTTAGTGATTCTGTGATTCTGATTCTCCCTCCTGCTGGCAGCCTCTCACTTGTTCCTGTTCTTCCCTGCTGTTGGAAGAGGCAGTTTGCAGGGAGTGCAGTGTGAAGCACAGCCTGCTTTTCCACAGCTGCCGTCCCACTGCTGCCTGGCAGCTCTATGTCCATCGTGCTGAAGCCTTGCTTGGCAGTGCTGTTCCCCTCACACACCTGGAAAGCACACTGGCTTTTTTTCAGTGTTCCACGGCCACAATTAATGCTGGAGATGGCGTGGCCTTCCTGCACTGCACAGGTTGCCGTTGCTGTATGGCTTTGCTGATTGCTTCCTGCTTTCAGTTGGAGTGTGGGCCATGCAGTGCTTCCTTCTGATGGCAGCGTGCTCCCGAGCTTCCCGGTTTGAAGCTGCAGTGCTTCCAGCTGCCACTGTTCTCATTGGTGTGCCAGCTTTTCTTTTTGCTCTCTTTAATTCACCCAAGGTCGCTGTGTGTTACTTAATGGAGTTGTGAACTGCAGCCCGCGGGGTCTGGTGAAGTAATTGCAGCTCCAGGATGTTGTGTTCCAATGCTTGTGGTGCAGGTCTTTATGTTAGCAGGGTTTATTTCCTTCCAGTACTTGAAGGGAGCGTCTAAACAGGAGGGGAAATGGCTGTTTACGAGGGTGGATGCTGACAGGACAGGGGGGAATGGTTTGAAAGTGAGACAGGGGAGGTTGAGGTTGGATGTTAGGAGGCAGTTTTTCCCCCAGAGGGTGGTGAGGCACTGGAATAGGTTGCCCACGGAGGCTGTGGATGCCCCATCCCTGCAGGCATTCAGGGCCAGGCTGGATGTGGCTCTGGGCAGCCTGGTCTGCTGGTTGGCGACCCTGCACACAGCAGGGGGTTGGAACCAGATGAGCATCGTGGCCCTTTTCAACCCAGGCCATTCTAGGATTCTATGATTTCACATCTGCTCAATGTTTGTTATACCAGAAAATGCTCACAACCCCCTTAGGGTGAACTCGGGACTGACACGCAGTCAGGGTTTGCTATGGAACAGGCTACGAATGATGTAGGACATCTCTGGGTGTCCCCGAGCTCACCCTGCAGCTCTGTTTGCTGTCCTGGTCCAGCTCCCAGCCCTGCAGCCCTGCTGGGTTCCAGCATGCAGACAGCATTTGGGGTGCACTGGGACAGGTGGACTGAACTGGGAAGAGCCTTTCAGCGGGTAAAGGATGGGCTTACATTCATGTATTCTGTTCTTATGTTTGCCCCATGCTAGTTTTTATACTGACACCACTTTGCATGCTGGGATCCTTTCAGCCTGATACGTCTCTGCTGCTGAACAGATGGGGATATTTGTCCATTCCAGGATTTTAAGTGGGAGTGGAGCTGAGTTCTGCTTTGATGGATGATGCAGACGGAGCTGACAGGAGCAGCAGAGCAGGGGGAGGTGTGTGGCTTCAGGCCGAGGATGCAGTGGTGGTGTGGGATGGATGGCTGCAGTGCTGTGGTCCATTCTCACTTCTTCCTCTGCTGCACTGACTGCAGGAAAGCAGTTTCTCCCATGGCACAGTGTCTTTTCTCCCAGGCAACAAATAGGACCCCAGGAAATGGCCGCAAGTTGTGCCAGGGGAGATTTAGATTAGATATAAGGAAAAACTTCTCTCAAAGAGTGGTCAGGTGCTGGAATGGCCCAGGGGAGGGGGTGGTGGTTCAAGAGGCGTCTGGATGAGCTGCTGTGAGATCTGGGTTAGAAGCTCAGTGGTATTAATGGTGACAGGAGGACG
Source organism: Pavo muticus (assembly GCA_016647715.1). Taxonomy (NCBI): domain Eukaryota; kingdom Metazoa; phylum Chordata; class Aves; order Galliformes; family Phasianidae; genus Pavo; species Pavo muticus. Next base: position 166,148 of record JACDJE010000670.1, on the reverse strand, counting down.
GTTGGACTGGATGGTCTTGTAGGTCCTTTCCAGCCTTGTGGTTCCATGATTCAGCGTCCATGTGGATGGAAGTCAGACCGGGTCTGCACAGGGAATGAGCGGAATTCTGCTGGGGAAATGAGCGCTGTTTGCCTCGTTGTCCAGTAGGATGCTCTGGTGGCTGTCAGGTAGGCTGGGATGGTCCCCATAGTGAGGCCTACAGCAGTGGGTGGGTCTGGCTGTCAGGCAGGGCCAGCCTGAAGTCAGAGCATCGCTGAGAGCGTTATCCAGATGTGTTCTAGACACAGGCACGGGGCATGGACAGCTCTAGGAAGTCTGTCTTCTTAGGAGGAACGCCACCCCACTTCATGCTCAGATTGAGAATCAAGAAGTTGGTGAAGGAGCTGACTAAGCACCAGGTAGCACTGCTTTCCCCCAGGTCTGCCGGTGGAAGGACGAGTGCAGCACTGCCTGAAGGGAAGGGAGCTGCAGTCCTCGGGCAGCCCCAGCTGTTGGTGCGGGGCTCCATGATGGCTGGGAATGGATCAGGTGGGCCCTCAGGTGTGGCTGGGGGTGACAGCCCTCAGGGAGCCACTTGGTGGCACTGACATTAAGGAGTGCTGCATCTGAGCTTCTCTGTGCAGCTGGAGCTTGCAGCTCTGTGGGTGAGCGGGCTGCAGAGGAGGCCCTGAGCTGGGGGCCCTTCTTCGCCCTTTTCAATGGGAGGGCTTGAGGATGGCGGTGTTGGCTCTGTAGCTCAGGGCGTCTGCTGAGAACACAAGTGTGTGGCATCTCCCTTTCCTCTGCTGTTCACCTCTTGAGCTTGGCAAGCTCTGTTATTTCCATGGCGATTCTAAAATCAAATTATTACCCTGTACTGGGAATAACATGAACGTGCTCGAGCTGCATTAGTGTGGAGGTGGTGTCCATCACTGCTGTGGAAGGAACTCATCTGGTTTGAGTGTTGGAGCCTTCTTGCACTGCAAGTGCAGTGGCGCCTCAGGGGGGTGTGTGTGTGTGCTGTGCCTCTGAACTGCCGTGCTGCTGCTGGGTGTAGCACAGCCCCGTGCTGCTGCTGGGTGTAGCACAGCCCCGTGCCTTGCAGGGAGCTGCAGCAGCAGCCTGCTAGCAGTGCCTGCTGCCCTTTGCTTGTGGTGGGATAAAGAGAGCACAGTGACGTGCAGGTTGTGTGCAGACGTGATGCACATCTTTTGCAGGATGGGTTTTCCTCTCCGAGGCTTCGGGTGTTGCCAACAAGCTCTTTGCTGTTCTCCACGTTGGGATCGTGGCTGTAAGACCTCGATGTGTCACTGGGATCCTCTTTGCGGGTCTGTCAGAAGCGTTTGTGCCTGCAGGGGAGCTCCTCACTGCCAGTGCTCTGTGTGAGTGGATGGGAGCCAGCTGAGCAGGAGGAATGGCAGTACTGCTGCTGTGCTGCTGCTTACCTTCATGCTGTTTTCCCCATATAATGGCTTTGTTGTGGTGCCAGGAGAGCTTCTCTTGTTTCACTGACTGAACCTGAGCGGGTCTGTTTCTGTTTCTTTTCCCCAGTACTGCTCTTGTTGGAGAGTTCTGATGTTCTTTCATTTGTTTGTAACTGGAGGACTGAGGTGCCCATCAGTAGGCTTTCAATGATGAGCCTTGTGAGTAGCAGCGATGTGATGGGGACTGGGATGCCAGAGGGTGTCCCTTAGGAGTACGGGTTGGTGGGTGCAGAAGGGTGTGAGCTGTTGCCACGTGTGTGCCTTAGAGAGGTGTTACCTGCATGGTGGGGATCAGGATCATCAGTCAGTTATGTCACAGGAAGGAACCTTGGCATAAAACACGGGCATGAAGGCAGTAGGATACATTAAACCCAAAGGAGGATTTCATGCATCAGTGAAAGCATGAGAAGTCAGTTCAGGAGCCCAGCAGCTCCTTTCATTCCTGTATGGGTGTGGAACTTTGCACATGCAGGTAATGTGCATTATTATAGAATCATAGAATCACTCAGGTTGGAAAAGACCTCAGAGATCACCGAGTCCAACCACAACCCAACCATCCCACCCCAGCTCTAACAGCCCTCTGCTAAATCACATCCCTGAGCACCACATCCAGATGGTTGTTAAACACATCCAGGGATGGTGACTCAACCACCTCCCTGGGCAGCCCATCCCATTGCTTAACAGCCCTTTCTGTACAGAAGTGTTTCCTGATATCCAACCTAAACCTCCCCTGGCACAACTGGAGGCCATTTCCCCTCGTCCTGTCACCTGTCAGCAGTGAGAAGAGCCCAGCCCCGCTCTGCTGCCATCACCTTCCAGGTACTGGCAGAGAGCAGTGAGGTCTCCCCTCAGCCTCCTCTTCCCCAGACCAAACAGCCCCAGTTCCCTTTGCAGGGCACATTCTCCAGGCCCTTCTCCAGCCTTGCTGCCCTTCTTTGGATCAGCTCCATGTCCTCTCTGTGCTGAGGTGCCCAAACTGAGCACAGCACTCGAGGTGAGGCCTCAGCAGTGCCGAGTGCAGGGCAGGATGGCTTCCAGTCCTGCTCCCCATTCCTGCTCCCAGCCAGGATGCGATCGGCCTTCTTGGCCACCTGGGCACACTGCTGGCTCACATTCAGCCCATGTCCATCAGCACACCGAGGTCCCTTTCCACCAGGCAGCTTTCAGCCACTCCTCCCCAAACCTGTAGGGCTGCCTGGGGTTGTTGTGACCAAAATGCAGGGCCCCACACTTGACCCTATGGAAACTCATACAGTTAACCTTGGCCCATGGATCCAGTCTATCCAGGTCCCTCTGTAGTGCCTTTCTCCCCTCAGGCAGATCAGCACTCCCTCCCAACTTGGTGTCATCTGCACTCAATCCCCTCATCAAGATCATTAGTAAAGATGTTAAATAGAAGCCCTGTGGGACACCACTCATGACTGGTTGCCAACTGGGTTTAGCTCCATTGACCACAACTCTTTGGGCCTGGCCATCCAGCCTGTGTTTCACCCAACAGACTGTCTGCCCATCCAACCCATGGGCAGCCAGCTTCTCCACGAGGATGCTGTGGGGGACAGTGTTAAAGGCTTTACTGAAGTCCAGGTAGACCACATGGACAGCCTTACCCTCATCCACTGAGCAGGTCATCGTCCCAAGGATGGGAATGGTGGTGGTGTGATCAGGACCCACAGCAGTGTGTGTGGTTTGGAGAACTGAGAGAAGGTGGAAAAAGAGAATGTGGGAAACTGAGGGTAACAAAGCAGCGTAGGGAGTGATGGAGAGAACGGGTGATTTTAGCTTGGAGAGGAGAAGGCTGCGGGGAGAACTCATTGTGGCCTCATTGAAGGGAGCATCTGAACAGGAGGGGAACGGCTGTTTGTGAGGGTGGATGGTGATAGGACAAGGGGGAATGGTTTTAAAGTGAGACAGGGGAGGTTGAGGTTGGATGTTAGGAGGCAGTTTTTCCCCCAGAGGGTGGTGAGGCACTGGAACAGGTTGCCCAAGGAGGCTGTGGATGCCCCATCCCTGCAGGCATTCAAGGCTAGGCTGGATGTGGCTCTGGGCAGCCTGGGCTGCTGGTTGGCGACCCTGCACACAGAAGGGGGTTGGAACTGGATGAGCATCGTGGCCCTTTGCAATCCAGGCCATTCTGTGATGATTCTATGATGTTTGGTGGAGTGGAGCTGCTGGGAGGTGGGATGGAGGTGATGTAAGTGAAGGCTGGGAGTTCTTTTTCCTTGTTGAATGTATGATGGTTGGGGAACTCTTCAGATTGAGCAGCCAAGCTGGCTGTCGGTTTGTGCAGTGGTTGGATGGTGCTCTGTGGAAGGGGCTGCAGCATTCCTGTAGGTGTGCAGGTTTCCATGACATACCAGCAGGTTTTGGAGGGCTTTTCAGCCATTGCTGACATGTTGGGATTCTGGAAATAGGAAATCTGCGTGGTTTTGTCAGAACAGCTTTTCCATGAGTGCTTTTCTGTCTCCTTAGGGTACAGAGTCCATTAAGATGGAAAATGGTCAAAGCACAGCAGCCAAACTGGGGCTCCCCCCTCTCACACCAGAGCAGCAGGAGGCCCTCCAGAAGGTGAGTACACCTGCAGTCGCTCCTTGTCCTGCATCTAATCACTCTTCTTTTGACTTCCTTTGGTTTTACCTCTTTTGGTTTAGCTTTGTTTGCTTGATGGTTGCTGTTTTTTGCCGTGTTTTGAAGCACACCTTTGTTGCTGATGTTACAACAGCAGAACTCACCTGCCAGCAGTGTGTAGGGGTCACGGCTGTGCTCTGTGTGGATTCACACCTTCGGCGTCGTGCCCAAGGACTGCATGGTTTAGTTTGCAGTTTAAGATGACTTTTGGAGAGCACAACATGGGATTACTGTTGGGGCAGGAGGTGTCATTTTGTTTTGATAAATCCAAAGCATAAGTAGGTAACACCTTCAGATCACATTGTGACACTGAGACAGCGTGTAACTGGCACAGAGCTCTGTGAGGAGCAGCCTGACACCACAAGCAGCAGGTTTCTGATATGCTCCAGCTATCTCATCTCATCCGCACACAAATATCTGTTGTCCCCTCATCCTCCTTTCCACATAAAGAGACCCAGCAGCACGCAGCAATTTGCAGTCCCGCCCCAGCCTTAATGGAGATGAAACTTCAGTCCAGCTCTGAGTCTGGTCCCGCTTGGTGCAGCTGGTGGGGAGCTTTCTGCTGAGCTGGGGCCCACTTTGCTGCTGGGAGCAAAACTGGGAGGAGAGGAGGAAGAGACCCAACGCAGGGGATGTGGGAGCTGCGGGTAGGAGCTTTGCATCGTGGTGAGGCGAGCGCAGCACTGTTGTGGGCAGGCTCATTGAATGTTCCCTTGTGCTGAAGCTGCTTGTGTGTGTGTTTGGCTCACAGTGTGAGACGGCCTGGTTTCCTCTGGCTCCTCCGTAGCTGACAGATGTACATCCCTCCCCTTGTCCATTTCCAGGTTTCCGAAGCACGCGTCTCAAATCCACAAATCAGAGCCTGCTGTTCCCTGGCGCCTCCCAAACACGTGCAGCCATGGACAGCAGGTGCCCGAGGGGTTTTGGCTGAGAGTGTTTGTCCCGGGGCACAGGCACAGCTGTGGGCATCAGGTCTCCTTTGACAAAAGGCCACCGCTCTGACACCGCTGGGCATAACGCCTGGGCTTTGTCCAATTGCTGGAAGACTGAATCAAAAGGACAGATCAGCTTCGTGTCCGTAGGTTAGGAGCTGGAAAGCTGGAGCGTTTCAGTGAGCGTGAGCAGGGGGTCCTTCAGATCGGAAGAGGACAGATGCAGTGAGGCGAGGGGGGGTAGGGCATAGCCAGGAGACTGGGCACGGGCGTTAGGAGCCCCTTTCCCTTCTGTAGAACCTCTTTGTCCAGATGTTCTGAGTGGAAAGGATTTGGAGGAGGCTATCTGTGCTGCCCTCATCCCAGCAGGTAAGGTGCTGCGGTGGGATCTGAGGGGCAGAGGGAGGAAGAGGGGAAATACTGAGTGTGTAGTGCATGCTGCTTTCCTAACATCGCTCCTGCTGCAGACTGAGTCCATCCAACCCTCTGCTCAAGCATTATGCTGTATTTCAGGGCTTGCAACTCCCAGATGCAGACCGAGATGTTAGTGAGCTGCTGGCTGCTGCCTAACGCACCCTGCCTTAGTGCTTAGGGCCGGAGCACCAACGAGCACCATTGGCAGCCAGCTGTGTGGTTCTGGGGAGCGATGGTGTGGAGTCAGACGTCGTTCTGTGGTACCGCCTTGTGATTACAGAGTCTGTATTTCCCCGTAGGCAAAGAAGTATGCGATGGAGCAGAGCATCAAGAGCGTGCTGGTGAAGCAAACCATCGCCCACCAGCAACAACAGCTCACCAACCTGCAGGTGAGGGGCCTTCCCAGCTGCTCTTTCTGTCTTACTCTCCCCAACAAGGTGGAGTTCTTTTTACACTTAGAAGCAGAGCACAGCCCTGAGGCATGCCCGGAGCCAGGTACAGCACTTCTATTTCCACAGTGAAATCGAAGTATACTGCCTTCAGCCCTCTAAAGAAATGCCCTTTGCTCACCTGTACAAATTGCCCCCAGTTTCACGTATTCAAAGAGAAAATTGTTGAGAGTTTCTCTCCTGTTAGCTGGCCCAACACTTCTTAAAACACCGGAAGCCAAAGAATTAGCTGTGGGTCTCCCCTTCAGCTCACATGTAAGGTGGTGTCTGGGGTTACTGAGATCAGTATCCTTTCACCATCTTTTCCTTGCCAGGGGAGGGCGCCTCTCTCCTCTGCTGTTGGCAGTGCTGCCCCGTTTCCTTCCCCTTCAGCCGGGTGCCCCGCCGGCCTCGCTGGGAAGTCATTGGCTGCTCCTGAAATTTAGGCTGCAATGCTTTACATGCTGGGAAAACCCTGAACTGCCATTTACATCTCCCTTCTGCTGGAGATTTCAACACGTCTTCCTGCTTTCTGTTCAGTTGGGAAGCCCAAAGTAATGGTTCTGGGGTCTGGATGTGTTTAATGCAGTGTCACTGTGGATGTGCTTGCCACGTTAGGCAGCTCCGGCCTGCCAGGGCCGTGCGTGTTTCTGAGTGGCCGCTCTAATTGAGGGGCTCCTTTTTAAATGCTGGGGGTGAATCAACGACAGTGGTTGCAGAGGTTACTATTGCCTTGAGTCCCCCCTGGGAGAAGACCCTGCTTCCTGAGGCAGTGGCAGCAGCACAACTCCACCCTGACCTGGTGGCCTGGCATCTGCAGGGTCCCAGCGCTGGACAGTCCTTGGGACCAGGCAGTGAGGGGCGAGGAAGGAGAGGCCTCTCTCACAGGTTCCCCGTGCCGCCGCTCTGCTTGAGTTTGTACAAACAGCCGTAGTATGCTCAGCTCCAACAGACTGAACTCTGTCTTTACTGTCTTTCAGATGGCAGCAGTGACAATGGGCTTTGGAGATCCTCTCTCACCTTTACAATCGGTCAATAGACATATTCACTTCTTCTTGGGCACTTAGTCAGGGACTAGAATGGGGAAGTACGTAGCGGTGATACAATGCTCTTAATTCAACCCAGCACAACCCTCCCACTTACCCACCTGTTATGGACAAGCACAGCAAGCAGAGGCAAAGTGTAAACTCCCCAGAGGAAGACCCTGTGGGCTGAGTGCAGTCTGCTGGGACACGGGCAGTCGGGGCCCTGGAGTCAGTTGGCAAAGACAGCTTTAGATTTCGAACAGTACTGAACACACCTGTGAAATTGTGGGAGCTGCATTTCTAGGGACGCTGCAGTTCTGAGGTCCTGACCTAAAACTAACTGCCAAGGTAACTCACGAATGGGCAATTTCTTAATGGAGCAAACTGACAGCAGCAGAAGCCTGGCAGCCGCAGTGCTGGGGAAGGCTGGGGCACTGCGGGCGTGCAGAGCGTCCTGCAGCCAGGGTGTAAGATGGTTCTGACTGCACACGTGTCCAGACTAGGTGAACACGGTATGTTTCAAGTCGAGTGAAAGCGTGATGGAAGTGACAGAAGCGCAGAGCTGCTCAGATAACCTGTGTCTCTTTAGTGCTGCAGTGTTTAATGAGCTATCACAAAGAACTCACGGCTCTGATTACCTGGCATTATCCACCCCCTCCTTTTGCCTAGACATGTTGGACAGTGGCCACTGCAGAAAGTGTCCAACAAGCTCCACTCTGCATGCAGAGGTTCATTTGCAAGTATTTTCCGTCTTGTTGGAATGTAATGTTTCTGTTTGGTGTAAAACGCACCTGGGGGCCCGTCCTCCAAAGCGTAGAATCCAGGTGCCTGTTTTCCCTCCTGTAATGCTGTCACGGTAGGTAGCACGTCAGCAGGACAGCCAAGGGAACTGATGGGCCTGTAAGCGTGGGATGGAACAGGAGCAGGTATCTCAATGTGAATTCTGCACGGGTGGCTTCTGAACCCTTGTGCCCAAGAAGCCGTTACCAGTCAGTGTAGATGCTCGCTTACAGCTTTAACCCCACCAATTTTTGCTTAAATTCTATAGCTCGTTAATAGATGGGCAATAGATGAAAAGTATGTGCTGATGACGTAACAGGAAATGATGAATTTCTCATCAGGCTCAGAGGCATAGTCGGTGTTATGAATCCTTTCAGACTGTGGGCAGTTGGAGAGTGCTGCTGACGGGGCAGAACCTGGAGGCAGGAGCCTGCTCCGAGTCACTGCCTCGCGCTGCAGCTCAGTGCAGTTTGGGTGTGCTTCACTCAGCAGCTGCCCATCAGCAATGTAGGACATGCAGACAGGCTGCGTCCAACACGTCCTGGTGGCGAGATTCCCCACGTCCTACACGAAGGGAGTGCAGTCTGAGCTTCCCGTCGGGATATCTCAGTGCCTGGCATTAAAGCTTCCTGGCTTTTTCATCCTCCAAGTATTACAGCTCAAGATTTCAATTTTGCATCAGCAAGATGAGCACAATTTCCTGGCGTTGCTGTGTTAAAACTGAGGCTGGTGCTGCTGGTTTTGCATCGCCTCCTGCGTTTAAAAGCAGCATTCCAAGGTGATGTTCTGGCTTCTCCTTAAAATCACCTTCATAAACACCTAACAACACTACACAGATAAATGCGTTCACTGTTGCCTGTGCAGTGAGGATTGCAGATACCTTAAGCTCCGTTTTGTAGATGGAGTAAGAGGGTCAGTGGCCAGCAAAAGCAGCTTGACGTACTTACTGAAAGCCAGTGCACTTCTGTCCACGAGTTTCAGACACACAGGTTGCATTACATCATTCCCCTAAATTGGTGCTGCTGACCCCTGTCAGTGATCTGCACGTGCCTGTGGTCATCATGAGCAGTCTAAATTCTGCCTTTGTCAGTCCAGTTTTCTAACATGCCCTAACAGCCCTAATGTGGCCCCACCTATTTCAGAATCTGTGCAGCAGTGTGAGATGCGGATTTCCTCCTCTAAGGGTTGCTGCCCTGGGGGAGGACAAAGGCCACGTTTCTTGCCACTGTTGCATTGATAGCTGAAAAGAAGGGAGCCCACTCTTTTTAAACGTAGTCATAGAAGGTGGGGTTTGCCTCTGCCTGGCACGGGGCTGCAGTGTCTTGTCCAGGAGCACTCTAAATTTGTCTCGGTCTGTGTCAGTGTGGGTGAGGCACTTTGCTCAGACACGGGGTTAGGATGGTGGTGGCTCTGAAGCGCACAGACTGAGGGTCTGCTGGTCACTGGCTTTCATGCACCAAAGCTGGGGAGGTGGTGGAGAACCTGGCAGGCAACACGCCAGCAGTGGTGCGCGTGCCCTGGTCCTCCCAGTGGCAGCACTGCAGAGCTGTTGGCAAACAGCTGGTTTTTAATTGTATGAAATACTTAAACCCAATCAAGAGGCAAGTTTAATATCGCTTCAGGAGCAGCGGTGTGGGGTGAGAACCATTCCTGTTCGTAGCATCCCTGTTCTGTGCAGTAATAGGAGTCGAACCTTCACCGTTTGTTTCCTCCTATGGTCAGGGAGAAGAATTCCTGCAGGTACAGTTCACCTCTACTGTCAAAGATGAAACACTGCCATTCTGTTCTGCCATGGAGCCGTGGCATCCCCAGACACGTCAGAGCTCATTGTGCTCATGCTTGTTACAGCATTCTGACTGTGGGTCGCTCCTAAAGGCCTCGACTGCAGCCCCCTTCACCAGCGTGGCGGGGATGCTGTGCTTGTCCAGCACTGCCCACCTCTGTGCCAAGAACTGTGGTGCTGGGGAGAGGCATCCAGCTTAATGCTGCCTGCCCTGCAACAGCCCGTGGGCCTTCCTGCCCTACGTTTGTCCCATCTGTTCCTCGTAGAACAGCAGCACAGCCCCGTGCACACCTCCAACACCTTAACTCAGTCTAGCTGGTCGTAGGGAGCTGCCTCTACAGAGACTTCCCTTCTGCCTTGGTCCCAAGACGTGCTCATAGGACATGCTGGCCAAACCTGTGACTTTAGTAGGCAGTATCTTCCCAAAGTAATGTTAATTGGTATTAGCAATTCTAGCATTGCAATATGGGTGAAAAATAATTGAAGGATGCTGCTTTATTGGATACCTGCTTTAAGAAATGTCTGGATTTGTCTTGTAAACAGGTTTTCAGGCATACTTAGGAGAAAGTAGCACAGAGACCTTCTCTGCACCGAAACTGATAAGGGCGGAGCCTTGGGGGGCTGCACCACTATCTGAGCCAGTAACGACAGGCAGTGATAAGTACTAGCACCACACACTTAACTAAGGAGTTTCGTTGAACTTTTTGATTTCTTTCTTTTTTCACCTCAACTGTTTTGTTTTGTTTTGTTTTCCTTTTGAAATGTGCGGTGGAAGTGGTGCCTAGTACTGGATCTCATACTGCCTGGGGTGGGTGGAGGGGAGGAGGAGGTGTGTGATGCTCGAGGGGGCGGGGAGGAGGAGGTTCCCAATTCCAGGTCCTTTGCTGTCTGGGAGGATGGGGGGGGAGGGAGTGACCAGGCGGTGCCCAGTGCTGGATCTCTTGCTGCCCCGTGAGGGAGGGAGCGGGAGGGATCGCAGTAGCGTCTAGAACTGAGACCTTTGCTGCCAGGAGGGGGTAGGCTGTCCTAAAATGAAGTGATTTCCTCCTCCTGCAAGCGTTGCTGGAGATGTGATCACGCTGGGGAGGGCCAGACCTTATCACTGGGGTTGGAGTTAAGGCTCCTGTGGTGGCAGACCCCAGCAAAGATTTGACTGCCCCGGGAGTGAGCTGTACTGCTTATCCGCTCCAGCAGTCTGTGCATCGAGCAGGAAAATACTTCTTTATCACTGCGTGTGCCAGGCCGTGCTGCAGCCCAGTGAGGAGCTACTTGCTGTTGGGTCAGAGCTCCTGGGAGGGAAGGAGGAAGGGAAGGAGGTCCTGGCGTCCGTGACCACCCCCTGCTCTAACCAGACAGTTCTTCTTTCCAATACAGATGGCAGCCCAGAGGCAGCGCGCCTTGGCCATCATGTGTCGCGTTTATGTGGGCTCCATATACTATGAGCTGGGAGAAGACACCATTCGCCAGGCCTTTGCCCCGTTTGGACCTATAAAAAGCATTGATATGTCCTGGGACTCTGTTACCATGAAGCACAAGGTTGGTTAACAGCCCTCGAGTCGTGTTTTTCTTTTCTCAAAGGAATTTATCAAGGAGCAGCAGGAGCCTCTATTCTCATAGATGGCTGCTTTAGTGCTTTGACCTGAGATAACTGTTTGTAGCTGCCTGCTCTGCCTACTTTGTCCAGGATTCTGTAGTGGGAACCAGATGTGCACAAAAGATGCTAAGCAGCTGGCAGCCCTGTGTGCAATGGCTGTTGTCTGTTAGGTCTGTAGGTCTGAGAGGCTCTGAAAACAAAATGAGCGGCCTTGGATCTGCCCTTCAGCATGCAGTTTTCAGTTCTAATGGAAATTCCTTTTCCTTAAAGTCTTGTCAGGCCACAACAGTCAGAATCTGGTAGATGGGAAGTCTCGGCTGTGTCAGCTGGCACCGGTGTTGAGACAAGGTGCGGCTGGCAGGGCTGAACACGAGCATCCTTCTGTCCTAGGGGTTTGCCTTTGTGGAATACGAGGTGCCTGAAGCTGCACAGCTGGCCTTGGAGCAGATGAATTCTGTCATGCTGGGAGGAAGGAATATAAAGGTGAGTAGCAGGCGTGCTCTGGAAACTCTCAGCTCTCTTTACTGTGAATAAAGACTTGCTTGCCTGGAAATGCTTCCTGTAACGCTGTACTGTGGAAGATAATCTAAAGTATGTTCCCTGACAGGTCTTCATTTTCAATGCACCGAGCACAGTGGCTGTTGGTCCCTTAGCAGGCCCCTACAGCATGCTAATAAAAGCAAGAAATTCATTCTTGTAAGCTGGCAGTGTCACACACATGCACACCATGAAGATTTCTTAAGGACAGAACCAAAGATGATCTGTGATGCTTCGTGCATGTTTGTGTACAGTGCTCGTGTGGGTGGTAGGTGGTAGCATCAGACTCTTCTTCCTCAGCAGCGTGAGGAATTTCAGGTACTGCTCCACCCTTCAGCACAAACTAAGGAGAGCAGAAGTTTCAGCTGCGTGTTTTCAGGCAATAACAGACGACCTCTAAAAGGTGGAACTTTGGAGGTTGAAATTTTGGGGGGAAAGTTAGTATTTGTTGTGACACTTTATATCTTGCATTTCCCTGATGCATTTTTGCAGTGTGCTGCTGCCAGGGGCTTTTAGGAGTCTTCAGAAGGAGGACCTAGAAGCATTATGTTTTGCTTTCAGCGTGGTTTTTGCTTCCTGGAAGTTGTTCTTCTGCAGGTCAGGGAACAAAACTGCCCAGCTTGAGGGAGGCGTGGTGGAAGGGAGGGCAGCCAGTCCAGGCTGCTCACACTTGTGGAGTCGTAGTGCAGGCTGCATCCCAGAGCTGAGAGTCAGCTGCTGCCCTTTGCTGATTGTGACATTACAGGGGGTGATGTGGTTTGAAAAGGAAGTGGTTGTCTGAGTGCTTTGCCTGTTGTACGTCTCGGCAGGTCGTGCTGCTGCCCTTCAGGCTGTTTCACGGACTGTTTGCTGTGTTCTCTGCAGGTGGGGAGACCGAGCAACATAGGACAGGCACAACCAATCATAGACCAGCTAGCAGAAGAGGCACGGGCTTTCAACCGCATCTACGTGGCTTCTGTCCATCAGGACCTGTCAGATGATGACATCAAGAGCGTGTTTGAGGCCTTCGGAAAGATTAAATCCTGCACGCTAGCCAGGGATCCCACAACAGGAAAACACAAAGGCTATGGTTTCATTGGTAAAACAGCTCTCTGGTATTTGTTCTGGGGTAAAGGAAGTTGTTGGGGTTGTCCTCACTGATTTTAATTCAGTGCCAGAATTACTTGAGGCAATGGGACAGAGAGAAATTTGGAGCAGATAAGCACCTGTATTTAGAAATCTAATTAGCAGTCAGATGTTTTTACTCAGCATTTACATGGAGTAAGTGGTCTTACTGCATCTGCTGTTCTCAACACCTCTGCAATCAGAGGGCTGACTTGAGCAGGCTGAGCAATGAGGGGAGCTCATTGCTGGAGCTCTCAAGTCATTTTTATTTGTGTGTTCTTGTCTGTTTTTTTTTTTTACCAATACAAATCATACTTGTGCAGTGAGAGTGTTGAGTTTAGAAGTTAAATATTCCTCCTTCTCGTTGCAGAATACGAGAAGGCCCAGTCTTCTCAAGACGCCGTTTCCTCCATGAACCTCTTTGACCTTGGGGGTCAGTATCTACGAGTCGGTAAAGCTGTGACTCCTCCCATGCCTCTCCTGACTCCTGCCACACCTGGAGGATTACCTCCAGCAGCAGCTGTTGCTGCTGCAGCTGCGACAGCAAAGATAACAGCACAGGTAAGACACAGGCAGGAGTGGCTGAGGGAAGTGGGTGGTTATTGGCCCCCTACTAGCAACAAGCATGCATGCTTTTCTAGCCAGTTGTACTCGCTGGTTTGAGTGGAGGCTCTTGGCCTTGATCAATCTGATTCTGAGACTTCACGTGTAGAAACTTGCCCAGGACACTTGTGAGTATCTGAGGAGAAGGATTTGGGTGTGTCAGTGGATGGAAGATTCAACGTGAGCAGGCAATGTGCACTTGCAGCCCTGGGTTGCATCAAGGGAAGTGTGACCAGCAGGGTGAGGGAGGTGATTCTGCCCCCCTACTCTGCTCTCGTGAGACCCCACCTGGAGCACTGCTTCCAGTTCTGGAGAATCCAACACAAGAAGGAAATGGAGCTGTTGGAGGGGGTCCAGAGAAGGGCCACGGAGGTGATCAGAGGGCTGAAGCACCTCTCCTATGAGGACATGCTGGGAGAGCTGGGGCTTTTCAGCCTGGGGAAGAGAAGGCTCCAAGGAGACCTTATAGCGCCTTCCAGTACCTGAAGGGGCCTACAGGAAAGCTGGGGAGGGACTTTTTTTAAGGGCAGATATTGACAGGATGAGGAGAAACAGCTTTAAACTGGAAGGGAGTAGACGTAGACTAGATATTAGGGAGAAATAAGAGTTGGAAAGGACCTCTGAAGGCCATCTCGTCCAACTCCCCTGCAATGAACAGGGACACCATAGCTAGATCAGTTTGCTAGGGCCTGATCCAGCCTCGCCTTGAAAGTCCCCAGGGATGGGGCATCATCCACATCCTAGGCAGCCTGTTCAGTGCCTCATCACCATCATGGTAAACCCTGCAGCTACAGGAGGCGTCGCCATTGCAAGCGCTGGTCCTGCTGGGGGACTTCAACCACCCCACCATCTGCTGGTAAAGTGGAGCAGGCAATCCAGGAGGCTCCTGGGATGCACTGAGAACAGCCTCCTCCCCATCAGGGGGATGCAGTACCGGACCTGTTGCTCACCAGTGTAAATGGTGAGCAACAGGTGACATCAGGATTGGAGGCTGCCTGGGCTATAGTGACCGTGCTATGGTTGAGTTCGTGCTCCAGAGGGACACGAGACAGAAGAAGAGTAAAATCAGGAAGCTAAACTTCAGGAAACCTAAATTCCAGGTCTTCAGGTAGTTAGTCAGCAGAACACCCTGGGAAACTGTCCTCATGGGCAAGGATCGTGGTCAGGGGCAAGAGCTGGCAGATCTGTAAGGAGGCTTTCTTCAGGGTGCAAGAGCTCTCCATTCCCAGGTGTAACAAGTCAGGAAGGGGAGGCAGGAGACGAGCGTGGCTGAACTGGGACCTGCTGGACCAGGTCAAACTGAAGAGCAAGAAGAAAATGTACAAGCAGTGGAAACAGGGACAGGTGTGGTGGGAAGAGTATAAGGAAGCTGTTAGGCTGTGTAGGGGTGGAAAGCCAAGGCCCATCTTGAACTGAACTTGGCTAGGGATGCCAAAAAGAACAAGAAAAACTTCTACAGGTACCTCAGCCAGAAAAGGGAAGTCCAGGAGGGCGTCCCCTCCTACTGAGTGACACAGGCAGGCTGGCAGCAGCAGACAAGGAGAAGGCTGAGATCCAGCTCTTAAGGGTTCCATGATTCTATGGCTCTTTGTCTAGGTAGGCATGCCAACAGTTAGGGAAGTGGTTATAGTAGGGGCTAAAAGAATGTATTGGTGTGAATGGACAGACAGTTGTGAAGGCAGTAATAGGTGCATGAGAACAATGCTGTTGGAAAGGACCCTTGATTGTATAGCAAAGTGGGAGTTGGCCAGTCGTGGCTTTCAGCTGTTCAGAAAGCAGGAAATGAAGTGCATTCAGCAGGATTGGATGTCAGTGCAGGAGTCTGGCGAGCCTCAAAACTTACTTTGCTCCAATAGAAGCTTCTGACTGGCTGATAGGTACTGATGGAAGGTTACCTTTCAGAGTAACCCCTGTGCCTGTCTGTGTTCCTTGCCTTGGGGTAGGATCTCTGCCTGCATTGCTGCGGCCCAAGAAAGCAGGGAAGCTGGTCAGTAAACTGAGCAGGGCAAAAGAAACGACAAGCATGAGAGGGGAATTTTAAGTCAGAAATGCAACTTTTATCTGGAAGATATAAGAAGAAGAAGAAAGAGCCTCCAGACTTAAAAGAAATTAGGAATAAGGGTGGTGCTGAGCAGCAAAGACAGTTGTCTGTGACAGTCACAGTGAGAAGTCGGCCTTGAAGCAAAAAATTAAGAAAACTATCACTGTTTATTAAGAAATGAGGCAGTTAATGACTAAGATGGCAGCGTTGTGGCAGTCTTAGTGCAGCACTGAAGGCTTACTGAAGTGTTCTTCCCCTTCATTAGAAGCATACGGTGGACTGGCTAACGATGCAGACAGAATTAGTGCATCCTCCCCTGGTGGGCAGTTTCCACTTGCAGTTGTTGGTGCAGTTGTCATGGCACGTGCAGGTTCTTTGTAATTAGTCTTATCAAGTCAGGAGTATTACTATGTGATGAATCATAGGATCACAGAACTGCCCAGGTTGGAAAAGACCTCAAAGATCACCGAGCCCAACCACAACCCGACCATCCTACCCCAGCTCTAACAGCCCTCTGCTAGATCATGGCCTGAGCACCACATCCAGACGGTTGTTAAACACATCCAGGGATGGTGACTCAACCACCTCCCTGGGCAGCCCACCCCAGTGCTTAGCAGCCCTTTCTGTACAGAAGTTTGTCCTGATATCCAGTCTAAACCCGTAGGGTTTCCAGTCTTGGTTATGGGGTTCCAGTCTGGATTATGGGGTCCTGTGGCGTCCCCAGTCTTGTTTATGGGTCTCCAGTCTGAATTAATGGGTCTCCAGTTTGAAATATGGATCTCCAGTCTGAGTTATGGAGATCCCAGTCTGACTTATGGGGTCTCCAGTTTGGAATACGGGGGCCCCAGTCTGGATATGGGGTCCCATGGGGTCTGCAGTCTGGGTTGTGGGGTCCCCAGTCTGATTCAGGGATGGTGACTCAACCACCTCCCTGGGCAGCCCATCCCACTGCTTAACAGCCCTTTCTGTACAGAAGTGTTTCCTGATATCCAACCTAAACCTCCCCTGGCACAACTGGAGGCCATTTCCCCTCGTCCTGTCACCTGTCAGCAGTGAGAAGAGCCCAGCCCCGCTCTGCTGCCATCACCTTTCAGGTACTGGCAGAGAGCAGTGAGGTCTCCCCTCAGCCTCCTCTTCCCCAGACCAAACAGCCCCAGTTCCCTTTGCAGGGCACATTCTCCAGGCCCTTCCCCAGCCTTGCTGCCCTTCTTTGGATCAGCTCCATGTCCTCTCTGTGCTGAGGTGCCCAAAACTGAGCACAGCACTCGAGGTGAGGCCTCAGCAGTGCCGAGTGCAGGGCAGGATGGCTTCCAGTCCTGCTCCCCATTCCTGATCCCAGCCAGGATGCCATCGGCCTTCTTGGCTAATGTGGCACTACTGTGTAAGGTAGCGTGGAAGACTAATTCTGTGATACCTGCAGTCTCTGCTCTGACCCCAGTGGTTGGGAAAGGGTGAAAACAAGCTTTCAAGGAAGAAAAAACTGTTGGAAGAAACAGCTACCTCTTCTATCTGGATGTTTTAGGACAATATCCCTGCCAAATGGGCATAACTTCCTTTGATAAAACCACTGTTACACTTGATAAGGAGAAATGTTTACTGCACGTTCTGTCAGCGACTCGGGAGCTGGTGGAGAGCCATAAGCACATGAGGAGCTGTTGCATACAGGAGTGAGACTGCTGCAGTGAATTCCGAGGTGCACAGCCATGTGAGAAGAGGTGGAAGTGAGCTCTGCTTGGGAACTGCTCACCCTTCACTCTCCTGGTGAAGGTACTTCGAAGCAGTCCTTAGTTATCTCCATTCACGTTACTGATCTTACTGTGCACATTAGGAGAAGAATGCTCATTAAATTGGCTGGTAATGCAGATGGGAAGCATAATTGAGGTAGAGTGTAGTTGTAATATCAGAGAGAAATGGGGAAACTAAATACTACATTTAAGGACCAAAACCCCAGAATGTTTGCACTGACCTGTCAGAACTTACAGGATCTCTATGAGAAGAGAAGGATCTAGATGAATAAATCATGGCTATCATAGCCTGGAAAGCAACAAAAAATACTGGAGATAAGGTGCCTGTTATATCCCATAACTCCTATAGCGTTATGGAAGCGTTCTCATTTAACCTATGTTCAACTGAAATTTTCTAATTCTGGCCACCTGCAGTCAGATGCTTCCATGGAATATGGAGGATAGAAAGAAATCCCACAGCTGTTCAGGAAAATGGAAACTGATGTGCAGGGAGAAGCTGGGGAAGTGGCCTGGAGTAGCTGCAGAACAGCACTGAGAAGTGCATCAGACCCTCGAGTGCAGCTCATATGGAGGCAAAGAAGGTGAGAAGATGGAAGAGAGAGGCGCGGACACAAGGAAGTGGTGAAAAAGTTCTTTAATTATCAAGGCTGGAAGTTTGAAGCAAGTTTCCAAGCATCAGCAGGCCTGAAGTTCAATAGGACTTCACCAGTAGAAATGGTGGAAGTTAATGATAAGATTTTTCTCATTCAGAAATTGATTATTGTGATAGTGTCTGCAGTTGCCGTGATAGTTAAGGCCGATTGCAGTGCTGTGTTGCTGTCTGCACTCCACAAGTGATGGCTAGAGAGATGAGATGGGCTGTGATCAGTGGTTCTGTGTCAGGTGGAGGCCAGGCACAAGCGGTGTCCCTCAGGGGTCGGCCCTGGGACCGGTGCTCTTCAACACCTCCATCAATGGCAGACGATGGCATCGAGTGCAGCCCCAGCAGTGTGCAGATGGCACCAAGCTGAGCGGTGCAGTCGATGCGTTGGAAGGAAGGGAGGCCATCCAGGGGGACTGGTCAGGCTGCAGAAGTGGGCCCATGAGAGCCTGATGAGGTTCAGTAATGCCTAGTGCAGGTGCTGCATTGGGGCGGGGCAATCCCAGGTATTGGTACTGAGTGGGGGAAGATCTCCTGGAGAGCAGCCCTGAGAGAAGGACTTGGGGGTCCTGGTGGACCAGAAGCTGGGCATGAGCCAGCAGTGCGCGCCTGCAGCCCGGAAGGCCAGCTGTGTGCTGGGCTGCATTAAAAAGGGGTGGCCAGCAGGGAGAGGGAGGTGATTGTCCCCCTCTGCTCAGCTCCTGTGAGGCCCCATCTGCAGTGCTGCGTCCAGGCCTGGGGCCTCCAGCACAGGAAGGACGTGGAGCTCTTGGAGCGGGTCCAGAGGAGG
>JACDJE010000670.1:46680-121113 GCA_016647715.1 Pavo muticus | reverse complement strand
GAGAGAGTGGTGAGGTGCTGGAACAGCTGCCCAGAGAGGCTGTGGGTGCCCCGTCCATCCCTGGAGGTGTTGAAGGGCAGGTTGGATGGGGCCCTGGGCAGCCTGGGCTGGTGTGAAATGGGGAGCTTGGTGGCCCTGCGTGTGGTGGGGGGTTGGAGCTTCGTCATCCTTGGGGTCCCTTCCAACCCGGGCCATTCTGTGATGCTGCTGGTCTGGTGGTGCAGATGGAGCTGATGCACTCTGGCAGAGCAGGGATGTTGTTACAGAGCCACCCAAGGGGTGACACACGGGGCCGTGTTGTGAGCAGGGAGAGCTGCACTCCTCGGTCCCCGGTGGTGTTCCTACACACACAGCTCGTGCAGGAGGACGTGGTTGGGGATATGCCTGCTGTGTGGGCACAAATGGATCCTCCAGCAGAGGAGGGAGGATCTCCGTGTTACACGGGGTGGTGAATTACTGAAATGTGTGTGTAGGGGAGGGACAGGAGAGTAACAAAGGGGGATCACATAGAAAAACATGGACGAGAGTACGCAGTCATTGTTAGCACGCTCAGCCAGAGCAGGTTTGTTTTCAAGGGTGCAAACAGGATTCTGGGGCAAGGCAGTGGTGGTGGTTTCGAAGTGAAGGAATAGAGGTGGCATTGTTTTCTGCTGGACCAGCACTTCCCACGTCCCTTTCTGATGCTGTTTTGCTCTGGATCTGATGAGAGGATCTGATAGAGGACCCATCTGCCTCTGGCATTGCTGAGTGACACCGCTGCGCTTCCTTGGACTCTTACTCCCTTGGCTGGGGAGGTGAATGTGTGTTTCTCTCCTTGCAGCAGTGCTCAGCTGCCTGCTGTCTGCTGCTGCTCCTCTTTATGTGTCCCACGTGGAATGTTGTCTGTTCCACGTCTGGGTTTCGCACCATGGTGGCTGAACTCCGCTTGCTTGAAGTGATGGATGAAATCAATGCTGGGAGCATCTGCTGCCTTGCTGCAGGGCTTTGCTGCCAGGTGATATGGGTGGTTTAATGGGAGGAGATGCATTTTATGTGAGAAGTTCCCCGTGCTCCTCACTGGGTGCCTGAGATCCGGGGGAGATCTGCCTTGCTCTGTGCTGACTTCTGCTCTGCCTTGCTGCCGTAGTCCACAACGTGGAGTTTGGAGGTGCTGATCTCACCAGAAAGGGTTGAATCATAGAATTCCAGTTGGAAGGGACCCATAAGGAGCACCCAAAATGAAGGTAGTGTGGCATTCAGACCATGGAGGTGGCTGATGGAGCAGAGTGTGGTTGGTGGGGATCTGCTCTCAGAGCCTGGATCTGGACTCGGGGATCCTTATGGGTCCCTTCCAGTCGGTGACATTCTGTGATTCATTCCTTTCTGGTGGGGTTGACAGCTCAGAGCTGCTCACTATGGGCTGTGTGGGTCCGGTGCCTTCTGCTGAGGAGTGCTCAGGTTTGGGGCATGGGGAGGCACCGGGGGAGGTCAGGAGAGACCTGGGTGGAGCAGAGATTGGGACCTGGTGTAGGAGGAGGAGTAGGTGGAGCTGAGCAGGGACTGCAGATCATGAGCCAGGTGGTGGGCTGGGAGGAGGCCTCATCGGCAGCAGCATGCAGCGGGACGTGGGGACCCGGGGCTGGAGGGACACCTGGCCAGGAGGAGCTGTGAGTCGGGGATGGGAAAGAGGACGTCTGTGGCTGATGGGTTGGAGCCCATGGCTGATTGGGTGCCGAGGGTTCTGAGCAGTGGTGGATCTGGAGAGGTGCGCCCTGGGGATGTCTGAGTGAGGGGCTGCAGTTTCCCCACTTTGCTTCATCCTTACCAGAAGTCCCCTGGTCAGCTGTGTGGTGCAGAAGACGTTTTGTTTCCTGCTGCCTGGCGGGCTGTTTCCATCTCACAGTGAAGAGCAGAGGAGGTGCACGCCTGGCAGGAGCAGCACGGAGGAGGGCAGCCCTGCAGACCCTGCAGATCCCGTCCTGTTGCTGTTTGCACGGTCTGAGCCTCGGCTGGCAGAGGCTCCGGGCTCCTCCTGTTGGGCTGCAGTTTGCCCGGGCTGAGAGCATCGCTGTCCTTTGTCCGGAGCAGGACAAAACCCAGAGCCGTGTTTGTCACTTTCCCAAGACGAGGTGGGGCCTCCGAGCCTAATTAAGCTTTTAATTTTCTGGCATCTGCGGCTTGCAAGGAGGATGGCGTCTTTTATTTACTTGCATGGCGGAGCGGAGCTGCTCCTTTTAATCTGACCGTGCTAATAGCCCTTCCCTGAGAAAGCCGGGAGCCGTGAATCACCCGTCGGCGATGGCCCTGCCCAGCGAGAGCCAGCACGCCCGGTGCCCAGCAAGGGCTGCAGCGGGCACCGCTGTGTCATGGCTGTCAGATCTGCACGCTGCGCTGCTTAGCAGAACCAGCCAGCAAACTGGTTTGGCTTGATTGTTACCTGTGCACAGGGCTGGCACTGCTCCGTGCCTTTCAGGAGCTGTATAGTTAATGTGTACACATGGATGTGGGTTTGGTGCTCCGAAAGCCGACTTTCTGGGTGTGCTGCTATCCAGATGATAAACTGTGCAGGCTGTGTCACCCTCATCCTCCTCTCTGTGTGCTGTAACCGTCTGTCTTATAAATGATAGAATCCTAGAATGGCCTGGGTTGAAAAGGGCCACAGTGCTCATCTGGTTCCAACCCCCTGCTGTGTGCAGGGTCGCCAACCAGCAGACCAGGCTGCCCAGAGCCACATCCAGCCTGGGTGGTGAGGAGGGGAAGGTCTTGTGCTGGAGTGGCGATAGCTGAGAATCAGCTCATTGATGGGGAAAAAAGAGCTCGTGCAAGTCCAGGACTTGAGGAGCAAGGAGGTGATCTTAGACCTTAATGGGCTACCAGCAAGACCTGACCATGCACTTCTGTGTGAGCTCCAAGGTGTGTGGTTGCCTTCATTTTGATGTGCCTTCATTTTGCTCGGAAGAAGCTCGGGTCTTGGAGGAGGTTCAAGTGAGTGCAGCAGTGAGGCAGGAGGGCGGACTGGGAGATGAGGTCCAGTGAAGCAGAAGGTTTTGGTGCTGTGGCTGAGATGGTGCTGCCTCTCACCTGTGCTTCCCCTACACTGGTTTTGCACTACGAAGTGAGGTCATCAGCAGGAACACCCACTCGGTCTTTCCTCTGGGTTCAGCGATCTCATAACTGCAAACCTGCAGATAGGGCTCTGTAATGTGGTTGATGGTGTCTTCTGTCTGTGGCTGCGTGGGATGAGTTTGCACCTTTGAGTTTTTCCTGTTCCTCAGTGATACCACTGGCAAAGATTCACCTTCTGTTGCTCCTGATTGTGGGCACTGCCTCTAAATGAATAAATAAATAAGATATCACAGTGGCCCCGCAGCTCATTTGGTAATTACCTGATCTGCTCACATCTCTGAGATCTCTCCTCGTTCCCTTTGGCTGTTCTCTGAGCATCCGCTGGGAATGATTGGGGTGGTGGTTAATTGATGATTAGGGGTTAACCTCCTTAGGCCTCACCTGACCTGCTGTGCGTGTTCCCCTGAGTGTTCCTGAATTTCATGGGATCACAGATCAATTGAGGCTGGTGGGGACCTCGGGGTCCATCAGGCCCATCCCAGGGATACCCAGAGCAGGTGCCCAGCAGCCGTTGGACATCTCCGAGGAGGAGACCCCACAGCCCCGGGCAGGCCATGCTGCTGCTCAGCCACCCGCACAGTGAAGTGCTTCCTGATGGGCAGAGGGAGCCTCTCGTGCCACAGTTGGTGCCGCTGCCTCTTGTCTTGGTGCTGTGCAGTGCTGAGCAGAGCCTCCTCCGTCCTCTGTGCCCCTCCCAGCAGCGTCTGTGGGCACTGATGGGATCCCCCCGAGCTGCTGCTTCTCCAGGCTGAGCAGCCCCAGCATTGACCCCTGGGGCACATTGCTCGTTCTTGGCCTCCAACCAGGCCTTGCACCGCTGACCGCCATCACTGGGCCCGTCCGGGTGGTTCTCAGTCCTCCTCTCCATCTCCTCCACATCATTCTGTGAATCTGTGATCTTTTCATCCAGTCCAATGTTCAGCAGCTTCTCTTTGAAGGTATGTGGGGGACTGAGTGTCAAAGGCAGTACTGGATTGCAGGAAGACGGCCATATCCACTGCTCCCCTCATCCATTCCTTACAGGAGGTTACCACATTGGTTGGATATGATGAATCCATGCTGTCTGCTCCGGGTGGTTTTTACCCTCTTTCATATGTCCAGCATTTGCTGTTGGTCACCTTCCCAGGCACTGAGGTGAGGCTGACCAACATGGAGTCCCCTGGTCCCCCTTACCCCTTCTTGAAGATTGGAGTGGCATTGCTTCCCTCCAGCCTCCAGACGCAGGGTTTGATGGCCTTGGGTTTGGTGGCCTTGCTTTCACGTCTCCTTGACAGAAACGCGGATGAGGAGCAGCAGTGAAGGAGCACGGTGGGTCCTCAGACGCTCTGTGCACAGCTCATGGCGTGCATAGCTCTCAGCTGTGCTGTTCTCTGTGGTTCCCGACTCCTCCTCTGCCCATTCCCAGTTCTGGGCATTTTGTGGCGGCTGAGCTGCTCCCTGGAGAGCCCCGTTGACACCTTCCTATTTGTGTCCTTCCTGTCTACGGAAGCTGTTCCTGCCTTTTGCCTGAGGATCTCCTGCTCCCTCCTTCCACACAGGGACGTTTTACTCTTCCTAAAACCTTTTCCAGCTCCCAAATGCTCTCCTCCAGACCCCAAGATTGTGATTTGCAGTGCTGTGGTTGCCCTGCTCAGTATCAGCTCATACTCTTGGCTGTGCCTGCCCTGTCTGCTTCCAGCTCCAGGATTAGAGCTTATTTGTGGTTTCATTTGGTTCAGGGTTTTTGTTTCTGTTGTGCCTCTCAGAGTCGCTTGCAGTGCAGGAGATGCGTGCTGTATGAATGCACGGGGCGAGATGATTTCAGCTGCAAGAAAACGCACTCCTACTTGAAACAGTTGGGACAGGTTATTGTCTGACTCTTGGCATTACTCCCTGTTGCTAACATTTGTGACATGACAGATAAGGAAATCACCTTTGTAATTGCTGGCTGGCTCTTCTTTGGTTAGAAAATAGCTGAGGAGGAGGTGGTGAATCGGGTCTCTTTTTGACCCTGATGTGGTGGAGGTTGGATGGGACTGCTCTGAGAGGTGCTGTGCTGGGGAGGGGTGGGGAAGGGGTAGGACGGGTGAGAAAGGATGGGTCTGGAGAGTGAATGGGTTGTCTGCTGTTGCTTCTTCATTTGAGATGCACTCTGAGGCGATGCATTGCTGCAGTTCTGTTAAAAACAAAACAAAAACACAAAAAACCCCAACACAAAAACCACAGCTCTTTGCAGGAGCGGAGCGCTAACTGTGGTGATCTCATTCTGACTTGGGGATTTCCTTTAGTTTGTTGTTTCATTTGGACCACAGATTCCACTTTGCTCCTGCATCAGATTCTGGGCCATTGTTGCTGTCTGCAGCCCAACAGTTGCTGTCTTTCCCCCCCCCCGGGGCGGCTGCATTCCTCTGTCCCGGTTAAATGCCTATAGGAAGAGGCAGCTGGCTGAGTGCTTGGCGTGAAGGCAGCTCGCTTTGTCTCAGCTGGAATGCGCTCCTGATGGTGAAGCACTTTTATATATTTCAAGTGCATTCCTCAGGGCCTGATCCGTGGGGTTAAACGGTCGGAAATCCGGCTGGGTTGCCTTACGGAGGGCTGCGTTACTGCGGGTGGGTCTGCGGCCCTGGTGCTGCTGGGCCTCGGTGCTGCTGGGCCTCGGTGCTGCTGGGCCCAATGCTCAGCTATCACGGAGCAGTTTCTCCTTGGCAGAGCTGCTGCCTTTCAGGTGCTGTGATGTGTGCCTGTGGTCAGAGGCCAGAGCTGCAGTGGTGAAGGAGTGAAGGATGGAACGCTGCTATAGTTGGATTTGGTATTTGGCAGGATCCCTTGTTTGGGATGGCAAATGTCTGCTGCACGTGGTCTTGTGCCTGCTCAGGTGAGTCTGAGTGTCCTGACAGTGGGCAGAGGGGTCTCTGAGGACCGCCCTGGTGTGAGGTGTACACCAGTGGTGGTAGCAGAGCCCCAGTCATTACGGTTGGAAAGCAGCACTAAGACTACCGAGTCCAACTGTTGGCCCATCTGTGCCATGCCCACTGACCACATCCCCAAGTGCCACGTCTCCACGGTTCTGGAGCACCTCCAGGAATGGTGACTCCCCCACTTCCTTGGGCAGCCTGTGCCAGTGCATCACCACTCTTCAGAGAGGAAATTCTTCCTAATGTCCAACCCGAACATCTCCTGGTGCAACAGGAGGCCGTCACCTCTTACCCTGTTGCTGTTACCTGGGAGCAGAGGCCGACCCCCACCTTCCTACCACCTCCTTTCAGGGAGTGGTAGAGAGCAGTGAGGTCTCCCATAGGGACTGATGAGGTCTCTTGGCATCAGGGCTTCCCTTCAAACCTGGGTGCTGCCCCTCCACTGGAGCTCCACGCTGTTCCAATCTCTTGGTTATGGTGGTTGAATTTTTGACCTCTGCTCCTGTTTAAGCCCATTAATCTCACTCCATTGCAGGTGGAATAATTCCTTTTTCTTGCATTTTGCATTCTGGGAATACGTATTGCTGGGACCGTTCCTCCCGGGGTAGGGAAAGATGTGTGCTGAGTTCTGCTCCGGTGATGAATCGCAGCAGGCAGTGCTGTGCTGCAGCTGGGCTGCTCCTGCTCTGCTCCTGTCTGTGTGTCCAGCTGCGGGGTGGAAGTCTTTCTGGTTCTGTGGCCTCACCTGTAGTGGAGTTGGCTTTGAGTGCAGTGACTTGGAAGGACTGAGTTGAGCCTTAAAGGTGATCAGCTCCCAAGTGCTTTGCTTTGTAGTTCTGCTCCCAGCTCGGTGTGGATCTCTCCCTTGCAGCTGCCTTTCCCCAGAGGCAATTCTGCTGGCACTGCCATCAAAGCTTGGCTCTTCCTTTCATCGCAGGTGGAGGAGGAGGAGCAGGCCTGCTCTGTTCACACTTCTCATGGTGGGTTTGACACACGCTGCACACACTGCCACCTTGGCAGCAGGGCAGTCCCTCTGTGCTCTGGTTTGGCTGTGAGCTCTGAGGAGCTGCTGACAGCTCTGCCCGTGGCAGCTGAGTGCTGTGCCTGGGCTCTGGTTGGGGGCAGGTGGTGGTGAGCTGTGCTGCATGCTGCTGTGACCCCGGTTCTCGGAGCATGGGAACCAGGTCCCGGGCTTGTGAATCACCGGGGGAGTTGTAATTACCCTCCTGCTCCAGAGTCTGATCTGGCCTTTAATTAAACATGTGCTGTCCTGCTGAAGGCAGTGGGGTTGTTCCAGCAGGGCCTGACAGCTGGACTTGAAACTCTCCTAAGAGTAATGAGATGCAGGGAGGACCTGTCCTTATCGCTGCGCTGTGAGGGTTGGAAGTGAGCAGGAGCTGTGCCTGGAACCTCTCCAGCTTGGGCTGGAAGTGCAGAAGCACGCTGGCATCCTCACCTGATCTGACGCCTGTGGCTCTGGGCCTTTGTGCTCAGGGCAGCCCTGGGCTCAGGTTGTTTCTGAGGAAACAAGGAGGGGTCCAAGCCCCGGCACGTGGCTCCCGGAGCTTAGAACACACTGCTGCTTCTGACTGCCAGAGCAGGGATGTTCCGTGCAGTTCTGGCAAAGGCTGTGTTTACAAGGTGAAGGCAGTTCCTGGTCTCCAGATGGACAAGTTGTTGCTCCCTTATCTGAGCAGCATCTCAGGCAGGGCCATTGTGGTTGTGCAAGGTGGGTGTTGGGCTCCTCTTCCTCTGGCCTGCCTTTGTTCTGTGGTGCTGCAGCCACAGGGCCTTAGGAAGCACTCTTCTCTACAGGGTGTTCTGCCTATAGCAGAGCACTGCCCAGAGAGTGGTGGTGGTCAGTGCCTCAGTATCTGGATGGAGAAGATGTGGTGACATACCTGAGTGACAGGATGACATCCAGAGAGACCAAAGCAGTGGGTCTGCTTCGCTGCGTCTCCTTGGAACAGGCTGGGGGAGCTCCTTGGCCATTAGCCCTATGGGAATGGTTGGCTCTCCAGGTCTGCCCTCTGGATTTTGTTGTTTCTGGGAAATGACATAGTCGAGTGGTGTTTCAAAGGGCTTATTCTGATCCTTTTATCCATTGTCCTTCCTCCTTTTTGCATTTTCCACTTCTTGATTCCTCTGAATGAGCGAGCAGAGGGAGGAGGCACAGCCCTGCCGCGCGTTGCCCTGCAGCAGAAGGCAGCCCTTGGGGGTGGGTCCCATCCTGGCATCGTGCTCTGAAAGCTGCCGTTCCTCCAGCTGACCCAGTACTCTGTTAACCCTTTGTTCACATCCTGGGGCTTTGCCACAGCCTCAGTGGTGATGCTGGGAGCTTCACAGATACGAGTTGGCAGCCCGTGGCTGGGATGGGTGCACTCTTTGCTGGATAACAAACCAGCTGATGGCCGGGACCTGAGAGAGGTGGTGAACAGAGTTCCTCAGGGGTCGGTACTGGGGATGGCCCTGTTCAGTATCTTCATTGACCATCTGGATGAGGGCATTGAGTGCACCCTCAGTAAGTTTGTGGGCGAAACCCAAGCTGGGAAGAAGCGTTGATCTGTGTGGGGAAAGGAAGGCCCTATAGAGAGAGCTGGATGCACTGGATGGCTGGGTCTAAGAAAATGGGATGAAGTCCAACAAGACCAAATGCTGGGTCCCGTTCTTTGGTCACAACGGCCCCACACATCGCTACAGGCGTGAGGTGGAGTGGTGGAGAGCTGTGCCGAGGAAAAGGATCTAAGGGTGTTGGTTGATGCTCAGCTGACTGTGAGCCTGCAGTGTGCCCAGGTGGCCAAGAAGGCCAATGGCATCCTGGCTTGCACCAGAAATGGTGCAGCCAGCAGAGCAGGAGGCGATCATCCCTCTGTACTCAGCACTGGTGAGGCCGCACCTCAGTGCTGTGCTCAGTGTTGGGCCCCTCACTGCAAGAAAGACACCGAGGCCCTGCACTGTGTGCAGAGGTTGGAGCGAGGTGGGGGTCAGCCTCTGTGCCCAGATAACAGTGATAGGATGGGAGGTGATGGCCTCACTTTGTGCCCAGGGAGGTTCAGGTTGGATATTAGGAACAATTCCATCTTGGAAAGAGTGGAGATGCAGTGGCACAGCTGCACAGGGAGGTGTGGGAGTCACCATCCCTGGAGGTGTTCCAGGGCGGAGATGTGGCACCTGGGAGCATGATTAGTTGCCATGGGATGGGGTTGAACTGGATGATCTTTGTGGTCTTTTCTAACCCTAATGATTGGGTGATTCAGTGACACGCTGCCCGGTGAGACTGCAGAGCACCATCCTTGTTGCTATTCAGAGTCTCCTCTCACAGTGGTGGGCAGCCCTCTGGAGCTGACCCCGAGAGGTTCCTTCCAGCCTCGGCTGTTCTGTATTTCTGCTGGACTCGCTGCGGCAATGCTGTATTTGGGGATCTGCATCCCTTGCTCACAGCCCTCACTGTGCACTCATAGAATCCTAGAATGGCCTGGGTTGCAAAGGCCCACAATGCTCACCTGGTTCCAGCCCCCTGCTGTGTGCAGGGATGCCAACCACCAGCCCAGGCTGCCCAGAGAACCCTTAGGGTGCCAAGAGGATCCATAGGGTGCCATAGGGATTCCTAGGGTGCCATAGGGACCCATAGAATCCTAGAATGGCCTGGGTTGAAAGGGACCGCAGTGCTCATCTGGTTCCAACCCCCTGCTGTGTGCAGGGTCGCCAACCACCAGACCAGGCTGTCCAGAGAACCTGTAGGGTGCCATAGGGATCCATAGGGTACCATAAGGATCCATAGGGTGCCATAATCATAGAATCATCATAGGGTCATAGAATGGCCTGGGTTGAAAAGGACCTCAAAGATCATCTGGTTTCAACCCCCTGCTGTGTGCAGGGTTGCCAACCACCGGACCAGGCTGCCCAGAGAACCCATAGGTTGCCATAGGGATCAGTAGGTTGCCATAGGGATCCATAGGTTGCCATAAGGATCTGTAGGGTGCCATAGGGACCCATAGGGAGCGCTAACCCTAGAATCATAGAATCCTAGAATGGCCTGGGTTGCAAAGGCCCACAATGCTCATGCAGTTCCAACCCCTGCTGTGTGCAGGGTCGCCAACCAGCAGCCCAGGCTGCCCAGAGCCACATCCAGCCTGGCCTTGAATGCCTGTAGGGATGGGGCATCCACAGCCTCCTTGGGCAGCCTGTTCCAGTGCTCCACCACTGCTCTGTAGTTCTCTGTTTAATCTCAGTGGACTCCCGCAGTACTTGATTTGTAATGATTTTTGCCCGCTGTGTGAAACAAGGTTAGTGGTGATTAGAAGAAGGGATAATTACCTCTCTCCAAAGAGACGTTTGCTTGGGCTTTCACTCTTAGTCCCAGTTACAATTTTAAAATTAATTTGTTCTCTTTCTGCTGTCACAAATGGGTCCTCTGTGCAGCTGTGCTCCCTGAATGTGGCGGCTGCAGCTTGGAGTTCCCAGGTCCTGGTGCTGAGCTGGGCGCTGCATCACGCTGCAGTGAGTGCGTGCAGTTCTGTCAGCTCTCCATTCCACCACGGTGTCGTGGGTTGCTTCACACTGACTTCAGTCCTGGTAGTGATGAACAAGGGTCTTCTGGTCGGTGTACAGACTGGAAGGAGCAGTGCTTGAGAGCAGCCCTGCAGAGAAGGACCTGGGGGTCCTGGTGAGTGAAAAGCTGACCATGAGGCAGCAGTGTGTGATTACAGCTTGGAAAGCAGATGGGATCCTGGGCTGCATCAGCAGAGGGGTGGCCAGCAGGGACAGGGAGGAGATTGTCCCTCTCTGCTCTGCCCTCGTGAGGCCCCATCTGCAGTGCTGTGTCCAGGTCTGGAGCCCCCAGTACAAGAAAGACAGGGAGCTGTTGGAGAGGGTGCAGAGGAGGCCACAAAGATGGTCAGAGGGCTGCAGCACCTCCCCTGCAAAGACAGGCTGAGGGAGCTGGGCTTGTTGAGCCTGGAGAAGAGAAGGCTGCGGGGTGACCTCATTGCAGCCTTCCAGGACCTAAAGGGAGCCTCCAAACAGGAGGGGAGGCAACTCTTTGAGAGGGCAGATAACAGCAGGACAAGGGGAAATGGTTTGAAGCTGAAAGAGGGAAGACTGAGGTTGGATGTGAGGGGGAAGTTGTTTGCAGAGAGAGTGGTGAGGTGCTGGAACAGCTGCCCAGAGAGGCTGTGGGTGCCCCGTCCATCCCTGGAGGTGTTGAAGGGCAGGTTGGATGGGGCCCTGGGCAGCCTGGGCTGGTTTGAAATGTGGAGGTTGGTGGCCCTGCCTGGCAGGGGGGTTGGAGCTTCTTCATCCTTGGGGTCCCTTCCAACCCGGGCCATTCTGTGATTCTGTGGTGTAAGTCATGGGGGGTCACTTGCATTCTGCTTACTTTTCTTTCCTTGCAGGTATAAAATCTTTATATATATATATATATATATAATCCTTGCACAGCAGCACTGTGTTCTGCACGTGGCCTGGTGACCTCTGCCTGCTTTGAATTCTTGTCACATCAAAGTATGTTGTTCAGCTCCAGCTTCACTGACTCTTAGGGCGTGGAATGTGTACTCTGTTATTGTGCTGTTTGCTGACTGGAAATGTGTGCACAGATCTGATGATGCTCCGTCAGTACTGGGTCAGGAAGAAGTGATAGGTGTAAAAAAAGGAGTGCACAGAATGGGATGTTTTGCAATGTTGCTTTTAGCAGGTGGCTCCAAGAAGCAAAGTCAGTTGGGTGGGAAGAACTGAAGGTGTCACAGAAGCACAATGCTTGGGTTGGTCTGCAGTTGGTTCACAAGTGTTTGCAGCCCTGTGCTGGTACAAGGCAATACATAATTCCCTCATATCTTGCAATATAGCATGATTTTATTCCAGTAGATTGCATTGTATTTTATCCAGAAGGCTGCACAAGTGATCTGAGATGCTCGCAGTCCGTACCAGAGGCACAGCAGTTCGGGCTGTGGGCTGTGGATGTTCCCTTCCCTTTGTTGTTCTCCTGCAGCACGCTCTTCCCCAGCTCAGCACAATGTCTTGCCTGGAATTTCCTTGCTTTCTAAAATTAGGAGGAGGATTCAAGGAACAATGGCAAATCAAACTCTGAATCTCCTGCTCTGCTTGAGGCTTTGTTGTCATGTAGACTTTCACCTACTTCCTCTCTTCTTAAACTGATTTTGCATTAGATAAACTGAATTAAAGAGTGCTTGTACTGTTTGACGTCAAAAGGGCTTTGCTTTTCTGCTGCAAAGCTTTTGGTCTACGGCAGAGAAGTGTCTGCAGTCAGATGATGGTCCTCATCGTGGTCCCTTCTATGGGGCGGTCCCTTCCATGGGGCGAGCTGCTCTCCTCGTGGTCTGTGCATCTCTTTCCTGGTACCCAGGGGAGGGTCAGGTTGTGTGTCAGGAAAAGGTTGTGCAGCAGAGAGCAGTGGGCATGGAGCAGCTCCTCAGGGCAGCGGGCACAGCCCTGACCTGCCAGAGCTCAGGAGGTGTTGGGACGCTGCTCTCAGACCTGGTGTTTGGAGTGGGGCTCTGGGCTGGACCTGGTGGTCCTGATTGGTCCAGTATTCTCCTGCAGAAGCTGGCAGCCCGTGGCTTGGACAGGTGCACTCTTGGCTGGGTAAGGAACTGGCTGGAGGGCTGGGCCCGGAGAGTGGCGGTGAATGGAGTTACATCCAGCTGGCGACCGGTTACGAGTGGAGTTCCCCAGGGGTCGGTGCTGGGGCCTGTCCTTTTTAATATCTTTGTTGACGGCCTGGATGAGGGCATTGAGTGCACCCTCAGTAAGTTTGCAGATGACACCAAGCTGGCTGGAAATGTCAATCTGCCTGAGGGCAGCGAGGTCCTACAGAGGGATCTGGACAGGCTGGATAGCTGGGCTGAAGCCAATGGGATGAGCTTCAGCAAGACCAAGTGCCGGGTCCTGCACTTTGGCCACAGCAACCCCAAGCAACGCTACAGGCTTGGGGCAGAGTGGCTGGAAGACTGTGTAGAGGAAACGGACCTGGGGGTGTTGGTTGATGCTAGACTGAACATGAGCCAGCAGTGTGCCCAGGTGGCCAAGAAGGCCAATGGCATCTTGGCTTGTATCAGAAATAGTGTGGCCTGCAGGAGCAGGGAGGTGATCATCCCCTGTACTCAGCACTGGTGAGGCCGCACCTCGAGTGCTGTGTCCAGCTTTGGGCCCCTCGCTGTAAGAAAGACATCGGGGCCCTGGAGCGTGTCCAGAGAAGGGCAGCAAAGCTGGTGAGGGGTCTGGAGCACAATGGGGTCCTATGAGGAGCGGCTGAGGGAGCTGGGATTGTTCAGTGTGGAGAAGAGGAGGCTCAGCGGAGACCTCATTGCTCTCTATAGCTGCCTGAAGGGAGGTTGTGGTGAGCTGGGGGTCGGCCTCTTCTCTCTTGTGACAGTGACAGGACGAGAGGGAATGGCTGAAAGCTGCGCCAGGGAAGGTTCAGGCTGGGCATTAGGAAATCCTACTGCTCTGAAAGGGTGGTCAGGCACTGCAATGGGCTGCCCAGGGAGTGGTGGAGTCACCGAGCCTGGAGGTGTTCAAGGAACGTTTGGATGCTGTGTTGAGGGACGTGGATTAGTGAGAACCGTTGGTGATGGGTGGATGGTTGGACTGGGTGATCCTGTGGGTCTTTTCCAACCTTAGTGATTCTATGATTCTATGGGTCCCTTCCAGCTGGGGCTATTCTGTGACTGTGTTTGGCACTTCACAGTTACCAGTTTGTTCCTTGTGCTTCTTCCTTCATTGGCATCGTGGATTCTTACTTGTAAAGGTTTGGTCGTCTGAACCTCTGACCTGTTGAAGATAACCCTGGGTTGCACAGCACTCTGTGGTGTGGCAGAAGCCAAACACAAACAGGCAGAGACTTCAGCGCTATTGCAGATGTGTGGAGTGGGCTCTGGATGTCCTTGTGGGTTACAGGTGAACTTCCTAAAGCTGTCTGACTTTCTGCAGTGCCTTATGATTGTTTGTTTGTTATCCCAACACAACCCAGGAAATGCAGCAAACACCGCAGCTTGGTTTCCATCCTGTCCCGTATCCCATGTCCAACAGCAGAAGCAGCTGCAGGACTGTAGGAGCAGATTATTGTGATAAGAGTGTGTTTGGTGGTAAACATACTGAGAGCTGTTAACGTCTGGAAAGAGGCTGTCTGATTGGATCCTCCAATTTACCACCAAGTAATGAATTTCAGAGGACAGGGGTGTGTAGAAGTCAGGTATTGTTGGACTCGCAGACCTGTAGGGGTCCCTCTGACTCCACTTTTCTATGGGAAATGTTTGCTTTCCTCCCCCAGTTCTGGGTCCTGCAGGCAGTTTACTCTCTCTTTTTCCAGTCCATGTGGTACAAACGTTTCCCTGCAGGTTGGGAACCTGTCTTTGATGTCCCGACGAGACGAACTGCTATAAGCATCTGCTGTACAGTGGGGATGGGAGCTTGGTTGGGATGTCCCTTTGTTTTTCTCCTTTGTTGGCTTCTCTGAGCCATGCCTGCGAGCACTGCAGGTCTGCTGGCAGCTGTGCAGTGGCCTCTGCACTGCCCAGTACTTGAATGCCTGGGTTGGGTGCTCTGTTTCACATTGCGTCTTACAAGGGAAGGAGAAGGGCAGCGGTATGATGGAGATGTTAAGTCAGTCATTAAGTTAACCTCACTAAATGCCAGCTTTCACCCTCGTCTCTGTAGCCTGTAATTGGGGTTCCCATCTGTGCAACAGTGCACTTCAAGGCCTCAGCAGGGCAGCACTGAGAGGAGACGATGGATATTGGGTTTGCCCTGAGGTGAGAAGTGCTCACGGAGCTCTGCTGACCCACCTTTGTTCTCTTTCTGTCCCAGCCTTTCTTTAGGCTTTTGAACCTCCGTAAGCTGGGCCTGAGTGACAATGAGATCCAGAGACTTCCCCCCGAGGTGGCCAACTTCATGCAGCTGGTGGAACTGGACATCTCCCGCAATGGTAAGGTCAGCTCCGTGCCCCGCAGCGCCACATCTCTGCACTTCTGCTCTGAAAGAGGCGTTTCTCTTTCACAGCCCTGCAGAGTGGTCCATCGTGGGGCCGGAGCTGTGAACTTTCACTTGTTGTGCTGTATCTCAGGCTGACGCTGGCACTGGATGTCCCATTTTCCACATGATAGGCTCTTCCCAGGCCTCCGTTTCTTTCATGTCTTTTTTTCCCTCCTAGACATTCCAGAAATCCCAGAAAGCATCAAATTCTGCAAATCCTTGGAGATCGCAGACTTCAGCGGGAATCCCCTTTCCAGGTAGGAGGGTGCACTGCAGCCCCTTTGGGCAGCTGGGAATGACAGCTGAAGTTCTTCATCCTTCCTCCGCTCTGCATCTTACAGTCATCTTCCCTTTGCCAAGACCTTTGCTTGTCTGCTCCGTGACACGTGGGACGTTCAGCACAGGGAGGAGCTGGTGCCAGCCCCCTCTTCTTGAAGAGGGCCCCTTCTTGAGGCCCTGGAGCGTATTCAAAGAAGGGCAACAAAGCTGGTGAGGGGTCTGGAGCACAGGCCTTATGAGGAGCAGCTGAGGGAGCTGGGATTGTTCAGTCTGGAGAAGAGGAGGCTCAGGGGAGACCTCACTGCTCTCTATAACTACCTGAAGGGAGGTTGTGGTGAGCTGGGGGTCGGCCTCTTCTCTCGTGTAACTGGTGATAGGACGAGAGGGAATGGCTTCAAGCTGTGCCAGGGAAGATTCAGGCTGGATATTAGGAAATCCTACTGCTCTGAAAGGGTGGTCAGGCACTGCAATGGGCTGCCCAGGGAGGTGGTGGAGTCACCGACCCTGGAGGTGTTCAAGGAAAGTTTGGATGTTGTGTTGAGGGATATGGTTTAGCGAGAACCATTGGTGATAGGTGGATGGTTGGACTGGATGATCTTATAGGTCTTTTCCGACCTTAGTGATTCTGTGATTCTGCAGGGTCTGTGGCTCGGGCTGCTGAGGCTTTGNTGAGGGATATGGTTTAGCGAGAACCATTGGTGATGGGTGGATGGTTGGACTGGATGATCTTATAGGTCTTTTCCAACCTTAGTGATTCTGTGATTCTGCAGGGTCTGTGGCTTGGGCTGCTGAGGCTTTGTTCATATTGATGCCACTGGTGTGGGTGGCAAGGACTTCTGTCCTCCTAGAGTAGGTTGGTTCCTCTCTCCCTTCTTCGCTGTGCTGCACAAAGCAGAGTGGATGAGGACTGACTGGATTACAGAGGACTGCAGGAAGGCTGCATGTTGTCCTTCGTTATCTGTTGGACCTTTTTGCTCTTTGGTTTATTTATAGCATAGGATGGCCATCCCTTGAAATTGTTGGGTTGTTTTGGTATTGCAGTGGCCTTAACTATGCCCAAGAACAGCACTTTGCCTTCTCTTCAGTATTCTGCCTCTATGGCTTTTCTGCCTTGAGGAGCCACGCTTTCAGGCACTGATGTGGTGGTGTATTGTCTGCTGGAGCCCCTGGAGATAAGTGCCAGTCTGCCTCGGTGTGTCCACTGCTCTTTATACTGCTGGGCAGGTGCTTCCCGAACCACGTTTAAATAGGTTTAACTCTCTGCTTCCCTCTGGTGGTGCCAAACACTGACA
The DNA here is from genome assembly GCA_016647715.1 of Pavo muticus. Lineage (NCBI taxonomy): Eukaryota > Metazoa > Chordata > Aves > Galliformes > Phasianidae > Pavo > Pavo muticus. Next base: position 104,555 of record JACDJE010000670.1, on the reverse strand, counting down.
GAAGGGGAGAAGCTTTTCAGTCATTGGGGATCCCGAGGCACAGGAGTGACCTGTAGTACCACGGGCACTTCTAACCCTGCAATGCTTAGTCAGTTTTTGTGGCTCGGAGTTGTAAGATGTGTGCCATTTGCTCCAGGAACTGCTTGTGAACAGGAAAGGATTTCTGCTCTTTAGGTTCTTTCCTTCCTTTATGATACCTCAAAACTGTTTTGGTAATACTGCCTGGTTCTGGGGAGTGCAGCAGTATCCATTGCTGGGTATTTGGATTAGCAGCTCACCCTCCCTCCTTTCAAGTTTTGCTGATGACGTGGCACAGTCTGGGGTTCATGCTTAAATACTGCGGAGACGTGTTTGTCACTTGGACGTGCAGTGACTTTGGTGCAAGGGAGTGCCGTCACCTTGAACACGGAGCGTGTCCCGGCTCAGGGCTGGTTCCTGCTTCTCCCCTTCACACCTGCTATACCAGCTGGGGTAGGACTGGCTGCTGGGAACGTGAGCAGAGAGCTCAGCACTGGGTTTGTGCACGGCCCTGACGGTGTTTTGTTCTGTCATGCCCACAGGCTTCCCGAGGGTTTCACGCAGCTGCGCAGCCTGGGCCACTTGGCCCTGAACGATGTGTCCCTCCAGAGCCTCCCCAGCGACATCGGGAAGTGAGTGCGGCTCTGCTCCTCAGCAGGGAGGGGAAGGTGGGAGGGGGCACCGTGCTCACAGGGCCTGTGCCCTCCAGATCCTGTGTGCTGCTCTCCTGGGCGTACTGCCTGCTAATGTGGCTCCAGGCATTATCCGTGTTGTGAAAGGCAGCCTGTAAGATGGTTCCTTTCCTGGATCTCAGCTGCTTGTGCTACCTACAGTCAGTGGCACAGGCAAGGAGTAAATCCAGGCCTCTCAAGTCCTCCCTCTCCTTTTATGAGTGCCCTTTCCAAACAGATGTGGTCCGTCCTGTGATGTTGAAATGATCCATGCACTTGTGCAGGCCACTGGGGGCTGTCTCAAGGGAAGGGATATGAGCATCTTCTTGTATTTCTGTCCTTTCAGTGAATCTGGCCTTCTCATTCTCTTTTCTCTTGCAGTCTGGCAAACCTGGTGACTTTGGAGCTACGGGAGAACCTGCTAAAGACTCTACCAACGTGAGTGTCACGGGGCTTCGGGGGCCTCCTGCCCGATCGCTGCTACTGATCCTTTGTGGGCTTATAGTAAAGGATCTGCCCTTTTGCATGGGAGAGCTTTGATTAGATCAGCTGCATCGTGCTGCATGTCTCTGAACTGTCATGAGGAGGGAGAGAAATGGCACAGGGCTCAAGAGCAGGGGAAGATACTTACGGCCTCCATCGGGTCTGATTTTTGGACAGACAGGGCTCCATGAGAATCCTTTTTCCTCCTAAGGTAGAACAAAGGATGATTGTTTTGGAAAAGGAGGAAAAAAGCGTACTGAGGTGGGTGTTGGAAGAGCTCTGCTTTGAAGCCCGTAAGAGCTGTCTGCTGCATCTCCAGCAGCTCTGTCAGCTTGTATTCTGCCCGCCTGTCCATCCAGCTAACACTGCTATACACTGGAAGGGATTCCACCTGACTTTTTTTGAATAGCAGTGAGTTTTGGGGCCACACTCTGTCCTCAGTGGCTGTACTGTCACCCTTCCTTAGCATCCTTACTGTTTGTGGCAAATATTCAGTCTGGCTGCCTGTTTTCTTCTACGCTCTCCTGCTTTGCTTTAAAAAGAGGGCAACAGAAGCATCTAATGAGACAATTACTGTAAGGATGTGGGGTTTTAGTCCACTGCTTCTGTGCTAGCTGTGCCTCCCCCTCTGCAGGTGTGACTCACGCATGCTCTTACTGGTAGTTATTTTCCTCTGGGACCTGCAGGTACAGGCTTTGTATGGCATCAGTTCTATCTACCTGTAGAATCAGCTGAGGCTGTTCGGACAGTCCTTTCCAAAATGGAGCTGAGTCTGCACTGAGCAGCTCCCAGCCATCACACCTGGTGAGCACTCAGTGATATAAGCTTAGTTCAAATTAACTCTGTCATCTCATCCTGATCCCAAAGATTTTCTGTGCACAGAAGCTGACACTGAAGCCCTGCCGCAGAAAGGTCGTGTCCTCATAATATCTCCAGCTGAGGTGAGCCCACATGGAATAGAGCCACAACAGGGAAGGCAAGAGCTGAAGCTGGATAAGTTTGGATCTGGTGGTGATGCCTACTGCTGTCTTTGGATGAGTTCAGTGTTCCTGCAGGCAGAGGCCACCACTGTGATAGGCTGCATGAGAAAAGAGGTGCAATAGCTGCATCCAGAACTGGGCTTCCAAGCTGCAATAAGGAATGATCCCAGTGGCTTTTCACCATCTAGGGATGCCAGCAAGCTTACAGACTTTGAGAATTCAGTCTGTGACAAAACCCAGATGGTTTCTGGGAGATCTCCAGTGCCCCCATGTTCCTTTGGTTCCCCGAGTTCCCTGTAAGCCAACCAGAACGGTGCTTGTAGCATGCTCTGAGTTTGGTTTTTCTCTGAGCATTAAGTGCAGACTGCATGCTCATTCTGCAGTGCAGTTCCAGCTTCTTTCCATGTTCCACCATGGACAGGATCATTTCCAAAGCTAGAGAGAGTCTAAAAGGCCGAGGCAATTTGTGTCATATCTATTAATCAGATCTGAGATCTGTACTTTGGCTACAAACTGTGTCCAGGAATGACTTTAAACAAGTGCAAGTGGTCTTGCCAAAAAGCAGAACGTCTCATCAGGATGAACGGCTTCAGTGCTGTGACTCTGTGATTGCACAGTTTACCCTAATTGTTTTTAGTGTTGTTCCAACTTGCCATGACCGTAACTTGTCAAAATGTGAGCTCATTGGTTGGCCTTCAGTTCATCCTGTACAGCTGTTACTGCTCCTCGCCTCTCCCATGCGGTGGGACACGTCTTGCCAGTCACTTGGAAGTATGGTTTGTGTCGATGTGTTCTCATGAATGGTGAGGGGTCATCTGTACTGATGCATCTTGTAGGACCTTTAACCAGCTTGAATCTCGTGGTTCACTCAGCCCTGTTTTGGAAACCAAACGGTGAAGGTGCTAAGGTAGAGTCAGGGCTGCTTCGTACTTAGAGAAGTCAAAGAGCAAATGTGCAGTTATAACAGGAGTCCAGGAACTGGATGCGATGATCCTCGTGGGTCCCTTCCAGCTTGGATTGCTCTGTGATTCTATAACGAGATGCTGCTGTCCAACAGAATCCTTCTGACAGTGTAACTGACAAACCTTTGCTTGAGTTAACATCTCCACGTCCACTGCTGCAAAAGACAAGAACTTGCTCTTCCCACGTAGTGCCCTTATTTTACTGCCTGTGTCCAGCAGGCCAGACTTCTTATTGCTTTCTCACATGTTTTCAGCCTCCAATACCTTAGTTTAGGTGCTGTTGAGATGCAGAGCTGTACTGACAGACAAATACAGTGATTTCATTATGAGGACAATCCCTTATAAAGATAATAAAGAGGTCTGAAGTCTCTCGCTGTGGAGCGTAGGCAGGGTTTAGATGGGATTTGTGCCTCACTGTGAAGTAAGAGCCAGCAAGCCCCTTTTAATGGAGTAGTTGTTGTAGCTGATGGGTAGGACTGAACCTGGGTAGGAGCAGCTGGGCCACATCAACTGAGTCCTGCTGTCGTGGGGTTGCCTTTGATATCAGCAGCTCACAGTGTGTTTTGAATGCACAGGGCACCTCTTTGGGCTGCTGCTGCTGACTGACTGCGGTTCCTCGCAGGCTTCTTGCAGCATCCTGCCTGGAGATCTCCTTGTCTGCGTGTCTTAGCCTCTGCTGAGGCATCGTGCCAGTGTCGTCCTCCCTTTTCTCTGAGGCAGCATGGCCATCCCATTGGGGCTGTTAAATTTGTCATTCTTGCCTCTCCCTGCAGCTCTGCTTCCCTTGTCTCTTGGATATGTGTGATCCTCTGCCTTTTTGCATGGTTTGTTGCTCTGTGATCCCCATCCTTGCAACAAAATGGGCAGCGGTGTTGAGGTGTGGCTTGTTGACTCTCATGTTTTTGCTCAAGTGGTGCTTTATGGTGGGAGGGGGAGAGGGCAGATGGGTGACAGTGGAAACTGCCTACTTCGGAGCTGCTGATGCTGCTGAATGCAGTTCCCTGTGCAGATATCTGATGTCAGGAAGGTAACAGTGCCCCTAAACTGGCTGGCTCAGACTATGGAAGGTGTGGGAGTGCTCCATCAGGTTTAGGAGCTGGTCACAATTGTGTGATATTTATGAGATGATGCTAACCCTCCGTTCTTTCTCCCTTTCGCTCCTCTCATTTCTACTCCCTGTGTCTTGCAGCTCGCTCTCATTCCTTGTCAAGTTAGAGCAGTTGGATCTTGGTGGCAATGACCTGGAAGTCCTGGTAGGTGAGGGGTGGTGGGGAGGGAACATGGATGGGTGGGAGGGGCAGCACCTGTACCTTTGTGCATGTGAGTGGGTCTTTGTCTGAACACAGGAACAGACCCTCAGGTTGTATGGAAGGCTCTGCCCAATCTTTGTTCCCAGCTTAACTTTCCTTTGGTGTGTTGGCCCTTCCTACTGTTCTCATGCACACCTTATTCTGCTTTAAGCCCTCCTGCTCTGAGATGTTCTCTCTTGCTGTACAGCTGCCGAAGGATTTTCCTTTCCAAGGAGGTTCTGTCTGGTGCTTCCTTTCACTTCTGTGTCATGCTGTCGTTCCTTTTTGGGCCAACTTGGTCTTTCTCTTTCTGATATAATTTCTCAGTCAGAAGGTGAAGGACCATCCCGTGTTACTCCTGGCAGCAGTGTCAGCCCAGCACACGCTGTGTGCCCTCAGACAGGGGTGTCTCCACGGAGTGCTCACAGCCTCAGCGTGCTGGGAGCCAATGCTCAGTCCTGAAATCCCAGCTCTCCTCGACTCAATGATATCTTTTCATTTTGCAGCTGTGGATCAAATTGTTGATGAATTCTGCTTTTAATGCCTGGGAGGCTTTTTGGCAGAAAGCCCCTCCAAATTCCTGTTTGCCTCTTGTCTTGCCCGCTGCTGGGAGGTCGTTGCTGTTGTCTCCCATGTTCCTTGCTGGAGCTTTGCAGCCAGTATGGCAGCCCAGACATTCCCAAACAGATTGCTGCACGCCGACACAATGAGTTTGTGCAGCTTTGGATAAACGGTTTAGGAGATGTGAAAACAGTAAGAGTGCCCAGCTTTGCATAGGTTTGGTGGGATTTGGAGGATCACAGAGCAGCTTCTCCTCCCGGGAGGGCTGACACCATTCTGTCATGCTGTGTTACAGCCGGATACCCTGGGAGCGCTGCCAAACCTGCGTGAGCTGTGGCTGGACCGCAACCAGCTCTCTGCTCTGCCTCCAGTGAGTACCTGTTCAGGGCCACTGCATCACCACCCTGCTCCCTCCCTGTGCTGCTGCTTTGAGCCACGGAGTCTCCTTTCTTATCTTAGGAGCTGGGCAATCTCCGCCGTTTGGTCTGCCTGGATGTGTCGGAGAACAAGCTGGAGCAGCTGCCCAACGAGGTCAGTGGGCTGGTAGCGCTGACGGACCTGCTGCTGTCACAGAACCTGCTGGAGTGCATTCCAGATGGGATTGGTGAGTACTGGGATGGGAAGTGGGGCAGGACTCCTCCTCTGGGGAGGCTTCATGCACAGCTGTGCCTCACAAAGCGTTTGGGCCTGATGGATGTGATCAGTGGGAGAGTGCAGAAGCATTGGATGGTGCTGTTGAGCAGAACCGTGCAGGGTGTGTTTGGGTTCTTGATTTGTGTTGTAGAATCATATCCTAGAATGGTTTGGGTTGGAAGTAACCTCAGAGATCATCAATTCCAACCCCCTGCTGTGGGCTGGTTGTCCCCCACCAAGTCAGGCTGCCCAGGACCCCATCCATGGCTTTGAGAACTTCCAGGGATGGGGCACCCACACCTCTCTGGGCAGCAGTGCCAGGGCCTGACTGCTTCTGGGTAAAGGATTTCTTCCTAACACCTAACCTAAATTTCCCTTCTTTTAGTTTAAAGCAATTTCTTCTTTTTCTGTCACGCTCTGCATGCATAAAAAGTCAGTTTCCCTCCTGCTTATCTGGTCCCTTCAAGTTCTGGAAGGATGCACTGATGAAATCTGAGGAAAAAGTCTGGGTGGGAGGAAGATCCTTTGTTCTTGGGTTAGGAAATCCCTTTTGGGAGGTATTTAGGGCAGGTGATCATAGGACAGCGTAGCTCTCTGTGGCTCAGTTCACATTTGCTTGTTGCTCCGAGCAGGTCAGCTGAAGCAGCTCTCCATCCTCAAGGTGGACCAGAATCGGCTGACAGAGGTGACGGAGTCAATTGGGGACTGTGAAAATCTAACAGAACTCATCCTGACGGAGAACATGCTGACAGTAAGTATGCCAGCAGCCATCCTGGGATAAATAGTTGGCACGGAACTGGCTGTGAGCCTGAGGGAGAGCCTGTCCTGAGGCTGTAGTGAGAACTGCTGGAATCTCGTCTTGTTAGGACAGAAGGCAGTTCTTTTCCTTGTAAAGAGGGCTTTCTGCTTTTCTGCTGTCCTTTATTAGCCACTGAACTGTGTCCTTCCTAGGCCTTACCCAAGTCCCTTGGGAAGCTGACCAAGCTGACAAACCTGAATGTGGATCGGAACCGTTTGACGTCCCTTCCAGCTGAGATTGGGGGCTGCGCCAACCTGAACGTCCTGTCTCTGCGGGACAACCGCCTGGCCCTGCTGCCAGCAGAGCTCGCCAACACCACCGAGCTGCACGTCCTGGACGTGGCAGGAAACAGGTCAGCAGGAGGGTGAAAGGCTGCGGGTGTCCGAAGTGTCCGCGGGCACCTCCGAGCTGTTCTTAGGATGCGTGGTCAGGCTCTGGCACAGCTGCCCAGGGAGGTGGTGGAACTGCCGTCCTTGGAGGCGTTCAGGAACTGTGGAGGTGTGGAACTGGAGTCGGTGGGGATGGGTTGGTGGCTGGATTTGATGGTGGAGGTCTTTTCCAGCCTTTATGATTCTAAAGAGGCTGCTGCAAATAGGTGCCATGATCTGGGTCCTGGTTTGTTTGGGGAGATGCTGGATCTGTGCTGATCCCATCAGCAGTTTGGAGGGACTGCACAGGGCTCTGAAAGAGGCTGTGTCCCTCCAACTTCCTGCCTGCCTTCTGGCCTTTTCCTTGATACTTGAACGTAAAGCAGAACTGACTTGGGGATGGGCAGATGTGTGGGGACATTTTGGTGTGTGTGTGAAACAAAGATCTGGGGAAATCCCCATCCACTGTATTCATGCCTCCAAGTTTTGAAGTATTGTGTCATCGATCCTCAGGTAATCATTGCCAAAGCCTTATGATGGGCAGGAGATGCTGCTGTGGCTTGAGGCACTGCGAGGTGCCTCTGGAGCCTCTTCTTGGGCTTTTCTCAGTGCAGCAGAAGAATACCTCCTTGTCTTCCTGTTCTCGTTCACTTTCCTCACTTAGAGCACACTCACCTGTGGTCCTCATCACGACATGCACACTTGAGAGTGGCTTTGGCTGTTTCCCACCCAGCACTGTTCTGCACTCCAGGCAGTGGCCTGCAGTGGGTGCCTCCAGCCCCTGGCAGTGGCCTGCAGTGGGTGCTGGGCTCTCTGTCAGTTTTGTGTAAATACAAACGTGTTTCTATTTGCTTGATTACATACAGCTGAGAGCTACAGTGGGCACACCTGGTTCATATCTCTCAGTGCCAGATCAGTTCCTCCATTGTTTTGGCGATGTGGCCAGGGTTTTACCAGTGCTTTCCATGCTGTTCAGGTGTCTCGCTGGGAGTATCAGTATCTACAGAATAAAACTCAGTCCAAGCAGTGGATGTGTACAAAGCACAGCCTGGGCAAACAGCCGTTTGTACTGCAGTTGTTGCAGGAATGGAGACTGTTTTCTTCCCAGTTTGCATCTGATTTATTGCATGTTTCTGTACTCGAACCTTGGGAGGATGAAATTCCTGCCAAGTGCCACATCCCATGCAGCAGTGCAATGGATTTGAGGCTTTGCTATTTAGAAAGCATAGAATTCAGAGGCTGCAGGTAGAAGAGTTCAAAAACATTCATTTAAAACAAAACAACAACAGGAAGGGGCTGTCCTCTGCTTTGAGCTCCTTGTGTTTGCAGAGTCCAGCCTGTGGCTGTGGCAGAGCCATGTGCAGCATGAATCACTGCTTCTGTGCGTACAGAAGTGGTGGACCTGCAGTGACTCCCTCTGTCCTTATCTGATACAGTCGGGAGCTGAGTGGGTTTCATCATTGCTGGTAAGTTTAACCATCCTTCTTCCTTTCTCTTGCAGGCTGCAGAATTTGCCCTTTGCTTTGACAAACCTTAACCTGAAAGCCTTGTGGCTGGCAGAAAACCAATCCCAGCCCATGCTGAAATTCCAGACAGAGGATGATGAAAAGACAGGAGAAAAAGTTCTCACGTGCTACCTGCTTCCCCAGCAGCCCTCTCCTAGCCTAGGTAAGAGGTGTTTAGTCTGGGGCTGTTTGGTCTGGGGAAGAGGAGGCTGAGGGGGAGACCTCCTTGCTCTCTTCCAGTACTTGGAAGGTGTTGGCAGCAGAGCGGGGCTGGGCTCTTCTCACTGCTGACAGGTGACAGGACGAGGGGAAATGGCCTCCAGTTGTGCCAGGGGAGGTTTAGGTTGGATATCAGGATATACTTCTGTACAGAAAGGGCTGTTAAGCAGTGGGATGGGCTGCCCAGGGAGGTGGTTGAGTCACCATCCCTGGATGTGTTTAACAACCGTCTGGATGTGGTGCTCAGGGCCATGATTTAGCAGAGGGCTGTAAGAGCTGGGGTGGGATGGTTGGGTTGTGGTTGGACTCGGTGATCTTTGAGGTCTTTTCCAACCTGAGCAATTCTGTGATTCTATGAAGAGACTGTACTATGAATGCTGTGTACATCAGTCTGGAAGGTGATGTAGAGGAGAGACCACAAACCTCTATGCCTGGTTGCACCGTTCTTGGTTACTGTGATGGCTGCAGCACACTTTGACTCCTCATGGGCTGATGTCAACTTTCCAAGGCAGAGACTGCTAAAAGCAAGAGAGTGCTGCAGCCTTGTCTTCAGACCTTCTGCTTGTGTCTGTTGACTGAGTAGTGCATTATCTGTGAGGTTTGCTTCCTCTTGTGGCAGTATAACTATGTTAGTGCTTCTGATCTGTGCCTTCATCCGACCTTTTCCTCTGGTCTTTAAAGTGTGAGCCTGAACCCTTCAGTAGGTTCTGTAGGGGCTGCCACGTACAGAGGTGAGAAGATCTGGAGGTGCATCCGATGCCCTCAGAGCCCAATGCTATGGGCACATAGAAGTGCCCTGATAGGCTGAGAGCTGTCTTTCATCCAAGCACACAACCCTACGTGTCCAGAGAGCAGCTCCCACTTTGTTGTCTTTCTCCCCAGAGAATCTTCTGCAGAACAGCGTGGATGAGAGCTGGACGGACACGAACTTAAACAGAGTCAGCGTGATTCAGTTCCTGGATGACCCCAAAGGAGACGACGAGGAGGAGTCTGGAGCTGAGAGGAGGGTGAGGAGTTCCTGGAGGGTTGTTACCTCCCTGTGGAAACATGGGCACAACGTTGTTATTGCAGGCAGACTCAAAAAGGATGGCGGATCATTTTCCTTTAACTACAGATGCAAAGGGAGGGATAGAAGTTCCAGTTTACAGCAAATATTTATTGGTTTAAATCTCTTGCAGAATATTTTCTCCTTTTTTTTTAATCTTGTGAAGAGAGATTATCTTAATCTGAATCCTTCATATAGAACGTATTTACATCCATCCTTCCAGCACAGAGATGGTCTTTCTGCTGCTGCTTGGGATGCCATCTCCCATTGCTTTCCTCTTCCCAGCTGTATGGTAATGGCAGAGAAGCCCAAATGAGGTCCTGCAGTGTGACGTTTGGGTCACATCCAGCTGGGGCTCCACTGGTCTGATAGAACATGTGGTTTGAACTGATCCACTTCCAGGGCTGCTCTCACTGTGAAATCCCATGCTCTGTGTTCTTCCTTTGGAAGGGCTTACAGCGCAGAGCAACCCCTCATCCCAGTGAACTGAAGGTGATGAAGAAGGTGATCGAAGTTCGGCGCAGTGAGGTCTGTGCTGCAAAGCCTGGTATAGACCTGAATTCATCCAGCTCAGAAGTGAGTGCTGTTTGCTAAGACATGGAGGACAACAGAGAACGTGCAGCAAAACTGGGGAATGGGGAGGCTGTGTTTGTAAGCTGGGCAGAAAAAAAACCTTTGGGAAGTGTGGGAACAGACTGAGCACGACTGCCTGCGTTCCATGGTTTAGAACCCACCTTGGGTCAGCTGGGGCCACTGAGATGGGGCAGGAGGATGCAGAGAAGGGCGTAAGGGGGATTGTGTGCTACTTCTATCATAATGCAGGGAGAGGAACTCACTGATTTTCTGAATAAAGACTGGGCCAGGGTCCTGGGGGAGGATGCATTGCTGCACAGGTGTGATGCTGACCATAAACAGCCACATCAGTGTGACACAGGTGGAGCTGGGTGAAACGGCAGCCTGAGGAAAAAGCCTGTTCTGTTGACATTGGAACATATTCCACTCTGCAGCAGTCTCATGGCAATGCTGCACCTCCTGCCTGGGCTTCCATCTTGACTTGTACAATCTGTCATCTTCTCAGGAAAAGAGGCTGAGCGCCACATCCAACCGCAGCGAGGAGTCCCACCTCTCCAACAGCACCGTCTCTGCTGACTGCAGGGCAGAGGAGCAGGGAGAGGAGAGGCAGAGGGGCCGGCCAAATGGGCAGGTGCTGGAGGTGCAGGAGCTGGAGAAGGAGGCCAAGCCAAGAGCTGAAGAGGAGCGTAAGGAAGCGGTTGTCCAGGAGGATGAAGATGTGGAAGTGGAATACAACGAGGTAGGAATCTGGGGACTGCAGCGGGATCCTGTTAAGAGCTGGAAGGGTTGAAAGTTTCTGAGAAAATGGTGAATGGATGCACAGAGTGTGATTTGGGCGTTGCTGGAGGCAAGTCAAGGGCATGGCACGTGACTGCAGGTGGAGGTTTGGGGGTCCTGGTGTAGCTGGGTTCATTGAGGACTAGGAAGATAACTGGGAAGGATACATGGGAACCGGACAGCATCTGTGGGAATGCCGGGGGTACAGTTTTGGGTGCCCTCAGCCCATGGAGCTGACAGATGTGTCTAGGTGAAGGTGCTGATATCGAGGGGGGGAACAGCAGTTAGAGGGAAACTGAGATGTATTCCTGCATCTTCTGTAGCATGAAAGCAGAAGTGCTGTTTTTGCCCGTGTTGGTGTTGGAGGGATAGCAGGTGTCTGGCTGTTATCTGGGGCTCACAGCCTTTCTGGGCCTTTGCCATTGCAGCCCACTGTACACTTTGCTGAGGACACACTGATAAGGAGTGAGGATGAAGATGAAGATGAAGAGCGGCCGTTCCCAGTGGAGAAACAGAGGCTCATCCGCAAGGACACGCCCCACTATAAGAAACACTTCAAGATAACTAAGCTGCCCAAACCAGAGGCAGTGGTAGCACTCCTGCAGGGGCTGAACAGTGATGGGGTCCCCAAAGAGGAGGAGGAGCTGGGAGGCTGCAACAACAACGCAGAGCCTGAGGATGAGGAGGAAGCGTGGGATGAGGATGACAGAAAGAATGGATCTTTGTCTGCTCAGCCATCAGTGAAGGTAAGGTCTTGTGGGAGGAGAGGACCGGAGGGTGCCTGAGCTCCCTTCTGCTCCATACTGCCAAGCAGGTTGATGCGGCACCAGTGAAAACACTGCAGGCTCCAGCACTTCAGTAGAGATGTGCTGAGGGTGGGAGAGCTGAAACTCATTCTGGGGCTTTTGCAGTTGTCTGAGCTGTGCCGCGCTGTTTGTGTCTGACTTCTGGTGCTGTGAGCACACGCTGCCCGTTACGTGCGATGTTGTGATCTGTGCTGCAAGAGCAGCTCTCTTATTGCTGACAGTTCCTCCGTTCCTTTCCGTGTCCTCACCTGCTCTTGTTGCACCTTGTTTGCAGTAGGATGAGCTGTGTCTCTGGATGGACCTAACCTCAAGCTTGGGTTCAGGCTGCTTACCGTTGCCTTTACGCCACAGTTCTTCCTGTGCTGTGAGAGCAGGTTGCAGCACCTTCTCCTTAGTGCTGCCCTGTGCCTGCCCCAGCACGGGCGCTGTCTGATGAAGTGTGTGTGATACTTGGGGGAGCTTCTGCCGTGGAGTTCCCTGTTTACATGGGACAGCAGTGGGCCTTTCTGGTCATGCTGGGGGCTGATGAGTTGAGAGGTCCTTGGCTCTGCTCAGATGAACCCCCACCATGTTTGTTTGGTTAGGGACACAGATTCCTGCTGGAGGGAGGTGCTGGCAGTGACAGAGGGATAAACCTGTAGGGGACGCTGTGTGAGGTCAGAGCAGTTCTTGCTGAGACTGGTGGTTTTATGTGCTCGGGAGGCAGAGGTTGGGATGCAGGTGGATCTCCATCATATTTTATGGCACCAGCTGATCTTGTGGGTGAGGTGCAGGTCTGAACTGGTGTAATATGCTGGAGTAAAACCTGTTCTTGCTGCTACTGCGCATGCTCCAGACTGTTGGCATCATTTCAACCCCATTCTGGAGTTCAGACTGCACAGGGAAGTTCCTTTGCTCGGGTTTCCTTAGGAACCTTTCCCTCATTGCATTCTGCCTCGCTGTCTGAGCTGATGTTTGCTCCTTAGGGACGAGGCATGCAGTTTCCTTTAGTGCCTGTGAAGTTCTTCAGAGTCAAAACTCGTTGTGGCTGCTGCTGTTAAGGGCGTGTGAAGCTGTCCTGAGCACCCTGCATCCACACCTGCCACCGTGGGGAAATGCTCTGACCCAAAGGCTTGTTTCAAGCTGGTACTCAACACTCATTTGTGTCTGTTAGGAAAAGTCATCTCTGTTACTAGCTCAGCCTTCTGTTGGGAACCACAGTTCTCATTTTCTTGGGCTGGACTGAATGCCTGCTTCAGATACGAGCTCTCCTCCTGAGCTGATGGAGAAGTGGGAATGTGGGGGATCAGTGGAGATTCATGCAGTGAGGAAGGAGGTGGACCAGGGCATGCAGGATGCAAGGTCCTTAAACCAGGACAGCTGGCTTTCAGGGGACGTTCCTGCATTTGGGAGCATGTTTCCTACGTTTGGGAGCGGGATCCCTGGGTGCGTGGTCCCACCAGAAGCATTTCCCTTTGTAGATGGGAGCAATGCAGTTGGGTTTGGGACAGCCTCATTCTGTGGGCCACCAGGTGGCACCATGAGCCATTTCTCCTGGATTGTCCCATCCTTCCTCCTCCACCCTGCGGCTCTGCACTGGGGGATGAAGGCAGCTAATGGTGCTCAGCTTTGAACTCGGTGGCCACAGCCTCGGTGCGTCGGCACAGACAAAGCGAGGCCGTGAGGAGGCAGCCTGCAGCTGGCCGACACGTGCTGACGTGCTGCACGCTGTGAGTGTGGGAGCAGCCCTGTGGGAGCAGCCCTGTCCCCATCCTCGCTCGGAGGTGGCCGTGAGGAGCAGCGTGAGCTGCTCGCTGTTCGTGGGCAGCCCTGTCAGAGCGGTGTGCGTCTGTGTGTTGTGTTGGGTGGTGGTGGTTGTGGTGGTGGGTTTGGTTGATGCTCCACTAATCCGCATGCCTCTTTGCTGGTTCCTGTCCTAACAGGGGGTGTCGTTTGATCAAGCCAATAATCTGCTGATTGAACCTGCTCGCATTGAGGAGGAAGAGGTCTGTACCACTCCCACTGTTCTCTCTCTGCCAAAAATCATTCCGTCTGCTTGATTTGCTTCCCAGGCTCACCCCTTGTTGTAGGGGAACTCTGATCTATTGGGGTCAAGTGGCTTCTGGACCTGACCGATCACCAACACCATGATTGTTTCTTCCTCTGCTTTCCTTCCCTCCCTGCTCCTTTCCCCCCCTTTCCGTCCCTGAGGTGAGAATGGCTGCTGCAGATCCAGACTGAGATGGGAGAAATGTGAAGAAACAGGGGGGTCACAGGTGGAAGGCTCAGTTCCTATTTGCACTGAGGAAGGAGGTGGAAGAAAATATGTACATGTTTTCAGTAGTGATGGTAGCCCAGGAGGAGCAGAGGGCTCCAGGATCTGCTGGGTGCAGCGGGATGACCTTCTGGGGTCTGGGAGAGCCAGACTTCTGCCATTGCATGAAGGAGGTGACCTGGAGTTAGTTAATGATGCTTGCATCTTACGCAGCCCCTATGGACACCCCACCGCCAGGTGTTCTCGTGCAGTGCTTTGGGACATCAGAAAGGTGTAGGTGGCACTGGAGGAGCTGTAAAGCCTCTGTTGTGTGTGGTGTTCTGCACCCTGGTTTAACTGCGGTTTTGCTGTCTTAGCTCATCCTCTGACCGTGATTATTTTCCTGATTTTTTTTTTTTTTTTTTAATTTGTGTTTTTAAACACAAGTTTTCAGCAGTCTTGCTTCATCCCTTTTATCAGTGGTTCTCTGCAGGCAGTGTTCATAGAGAGCTGTTGGAGGCAGAATGCTGCTGCCCCTGGCAGGAGGCAGACGCTGCGTCAGTAGGAGCTGCTTGCATGGAGGGTGCTTCCCTTGGGGACAGCACGGTGGCACCAGATCTGTGTATTCAGTACTTGAGCTGCTGGCCTGACTGACCATGAACGTGCCTCTCTGCTTCTCCCTCGGGTGTGGGATGGAGGCTCTTGCTTCTTAGTTTTGGAGGAAGGCTTTGGAAGGGAGATGTCAGATTGTTCATTTCTGCTTCGAGTGAAATGGGAGCTGGCTCGACCTGGTGCACTGTTTGTGTGTGTCTTGAAGGTTTTTTATCTCCTTTGCTGTAGGTCACTGAAAAACACATTCACGTTTTTTGCATTTCTCTTTGTGCAACGCTGCAGTCATGGGTAAAGAGCAGCACCTCAGTGCAGGCAATTCCTGGTCCTCTGGGAACTGCTCTTGTTCCTCATTGAGCACTGCTAGACCTCAAGGTCAATATGTGGAGGTTACTGCATATGCAGTAGCCCAGGAACGCTCAGCCTTGTACCAGCAGGCACGCTGCCTGCCCTTCCTTGTCTCCTGCCTGTGCTCTGCCTGCATCTGATGGAGGTGCCCAGGACTTCTTGGAGACCTCTGGGGAGGGTGGCTGGTCAGAGGCCCCACGTTGTTCTGGTGTCCGTGTAGTGCCATTCCTTCTTTGTGCAGATCTGTGGCCCCTCTGTGCAGTGCCACGTAGGGTGTGAGGTGGTGCTGCAGCTCCCAAGTACAAAATACTGGAGATCCTGCAGGTGGGTGGGGGCTGGAGGTGCCCCACAGCAGATTAGCTTTGGGGAGCAGATGGTTGTAAGCTCACAGTGCTGCCATCACAATCCTTGTCTATTTTTATGCAACTCTTAAAAGAAGATATTGAGTTTTGATTATGGTATAATACTGAGTCAAGGTCTGACCTCATCAGTGCAGAGCTGGAGACATCGACCTGACTTCAGTCACACTGCAGCATCAGGGATAGGAGCTCTGTGCTGTGCGTGCAGCTGGCACCGCAGAGCTCCTTTGGCTGTTAGGGCCAATGGGACTCTGCTACAGAGGGAAACATAACTTTGTGGAAGCACAGGAGTGGCTGATATTTGGATTCCACCGCTGCCTCAGTTCCCAGTGTTTTGGTTTAGTCTCTGCGGCATGGATGGAAATGGCTTTTTCTGAGTCATAGAGAGGCTGCTGGAGTTGTGAAGTAGTGTATCAAACTATTTGAAGGCATGGGGTTGCAACTGAATTTTGCTTGGTTTCAGAGAATTTTCTAAGAAATAGTGCCAAAAGAGCTGCTGTGAAAATGCAGGATGGCAGTGCAAAGGGAGTCCCGAGTTCTGCTTGGTGCTGCATCGTCTGCAGTAACGGCGGTGTCCTCCCTTGTGTTTGCCTGGTCTTAACGTGTTTTCAGCAGAGCACCTGAAAATAAGAGCCACGAGGTGTTTTGCAGAGGCAGCTTGTGCTGGCTGAGGAGCTTTGTGTATTTTTGCTTCTCCTGTGATGCGTTCTCCCAGCTGTACAAGGCCATTTGGAGAGGGTATGGTGGCAGTTTCCCTCCACAGAATCGTAGAGTGGTTCTGGTTGGAAGAAACCTTTCAAGATCATGTAGCTCCAAGCCCCTGCTATAGGCAGGGACACCTCCTGCTAGACCAGGCTGCTCACAGCCCCATCCAGCCTGGCCTTGACTCTCTGCAGGGAGGGGGCATCCACAACCTTGCTGGACAACATTTACTGTGACAAATCCTTTCCAGTGTCTCACCACCCTCACAGCTAGGTGTCCTTCTTGTGTTGGGGGGGCCCCAGGAGAAAGCTGGGCTGATCGTAGAGGTTTAGATGTCCTTGGTGGATGGTGGAGAAGATCCTGTCAGCTTCCTCTGCTCTTATGTCGCTCTGGAGCCAGGAGCAAGTCAGGTCATCTCCTTGGAGCAGCCTTACCCTATGGGAGCTGCTCAGAACAGCCCTCCTCCTCTCCTGGTACTGCTGCAGTGCTGCCTTTGCTACTCGGACCTCTGTGTTGTAGCCTCTTGTTTGCTGGGTGGGACCACTCTGCCTGTCAGGACACCATCATGCTTTACATTCTTACACAGAAAATTCAATTTTCTCACAATGTGATCTGCAAATTCCAAACCCTGAAAAGACAAACTTATTTTGTATAATGCAAGAAGTCACGGTGTGTGCTCAGCTGATGGGAGTAGGATCTACTTTTTGAGGGAGCAGTCCTCTCATAGTTCAAGACGTTGCACTTGGATTTGTTGAACCTCATGATGTTCACCTGGGCCCGCTGCTCAAGCCTGTCGAGGTCCCCGTGGATGGCATCCCAGCCCTCTGGTGTGGCCACACCTCACAGCTTGGTGTTATCAGCAAACCTGCTGAGGGTGAACTCAACCCCGCTTTTGATGTCACTGATTGAAGAGTATTGGCCCCAGCACCACCCCCTGGGGGATCTCCATCCAGACATGGAGCCATTGACCACCGCTCCCTGGACTTGATCCTGCAGCCACTTCTTCATCCATTGAACAGTCCACCCGTCAAATCCATCTCTTTGCAATTTGGATGTTGTGGAGTACCGTGTCAAAGGCCTTACTGAAGTCCAGATGGGTGACATGAGTGGCTCTTCCCTTGTCCATTGATGCAGTGACGCCACCATAGCCACCAAGTTGGTCAAGCAGGATTTGCCCTTGGCGAAGCCATGCTGGTTCTCCCATCACAGCTTCCAGGAGCATCTGCTCCGTGATCTTTCCCAGCACAGAGGTGAGACTGACAGGTCAGCAGTTCCCAGGGACATCTTTTTTACCCTTTGTAAAAGTGGGTGTGATGTTTCCACTCACCAGGGACTTCACCTCATTGCCACGACTTTTCAGATATCATAGAGAGTGGCTTGGTGACCACATCAGCCAATTCCCTTAGGACTCTGGGATGCATCCCATCAGGATCCATAGACTTGTGGATGTTTAGGTTCCTCAGGTGGTCGCAAAGCTGATCTTTGCTCACAGTGGGAGGGATGCTGCTTCCCTGATCCCCTCCTACCAAACCAAATGTTTGAGGGCTGTGTGGTGAGCAGTGATCAGGGAAGACAGAGGCCAAAAAGCTGTGAAGTACCTCAGCCTTCTCCATGTCTGTTGTTACCAGCCCGCCTGTGTCACTCACTGGGGGGGTGCTCCCTCCTGGGCTTTCCTTTTCTGATTCTCTAATAGAAGAGCAAACAAACACAACAAAACCAAAAAGCAGTAGAACCATCTAATGTTCCTTTCTGAAACAGGAAAACAGAATGTATTCAAGTGATAAAAGTCTCACCGCTCAGGCCCAGCGTTATACCAAGGCAACAAATGTCAGTAACCTCTGTAGAAGTAAGTGGGGCATTTGCATGTCTTTAAGCATTGGTTCATATTGGCAAACTGAACAGCATTTTCTGACTGTGTCAGTATCAGAAAAAGACAGCTTGTAGTGTAGTTTTGGACCTTGTGATGGAGAATGTAATCTCTGGCTGTGATCCAGGAGCCGAAATGAGGCAAAACTGTGATAGGTTGGCACTTCTGGAAAGTAGACTTCATCCTCCAGACACCCCTCTGTGTTCAGTTCAGGAGCAATTAGTTACATTTAAGAGTGAGATGTGCAGGATTTCTTCCAGTCGAGTCTCCTGCAGTCACTAACACCACAATCACAGGCTGAGGCTGGCAGGGACCTCAGGGTCCTTCAGGTCCAACCTGTGCTGTAGCAGGGATACCCAGAGCGGGTGCCCAGCACCACGTCCCAGCAGCTCCCTCAGCTTCTCTTCCCAGCAGAGCTACTTCAGGCCCTTCATCTTCTTTGCAGCCCTCTGTTGGACTCTCCCACGTGTCTCCAGGTCTTTATTACACCTGGGAACCCACACTGGTCCCAGTGCTCCAGGTGCTGCCTCTCTCGTGCTGAATGGAGGAGCAGGATCACCTCCTGCTGTACCATCGGCCTTCCTGGCAGTGGGAGCTCATCACTGCCTCATGTTACGTCTGGGGCCTACCAGGATCCCGTGTCCTTTTCCAGCCAGGTCCCCCTGGCACATCCCGCTGTGGGGTTGTTCCTCCTCGTGTGAAGGCTTTGCACTCTTGTTGCATCCTGTGAGGTTCCTTCAGCCCGTTTCTCAGCCTGTCCAGAGCCCCAGGATGGCAGCAGGACACTGATGTACCCCCTACTCCCCCATGCTGTTGGCTGTAAACTTGCTGAGGGTGCACTCTGCCCCATCTTTCAGACCAGTAACCGTATGCTGTACCCTATTTCATAAACTTGTTATTAAATGCCAGTCGTTTCCTCCTGCTCAGGTTTCTCCTACTGCAGGGCTTCTCCAGATTTCTTATTCTGGAATGATTAGAAAGCTTGTTTTCCAACTGAACTATTCATTGTTTTAATTAAATTTGGTCCTGAAAAACCTATTTTCTACTGCCTGACCCTTTGTCCTTGTTGTATTTTTATGCCATCAGACACAACTCCAGCTTTCATTACATGAGATTGATGAAACCAGGCTCTCTTCTCAGATCAGTTCTCTACTTGATGTCTTTCTCACTGCCCTTTCCTACACCTGTTCTACTCTAACTTTGTTGGCTGTGGATAATATGGCAGAATGTGATCAGACTTCAGTAGTACACCATATTCCATAGTTTGTCTTCCATTTCCCATCCAAAAACCAAAGCTCTCTGTAGCCACCTCACTTTTGTTCCTGTGTTCAGCATTGGGTCCTCTGTGAGTTTTGATCTCTGTTCCGCTCTTGTACTTCACAGTGAGTGAGGCAGTAGTTTTCACAGCATCATAGAATGGCCAGGTTGGAAGGGACCCCAAGGATGATGAAGCTCTAACTTCCCCCCCACAGGCAGGGCCACCAACCTCCCCATTTCAGACCAGCCCAGGCTGCCCAGGGCCCCATCCAACCTGCCCTTCAACACCTCCAGGGATGGACGGGGCATCTACAGCCTCTCTGGGCAGCTGTTCCAGCACCTCACCACTCTCATTGCATAGAAGTTAGGAAGAAGGATAATGCATGTCAATGTCACTCATTCTATCTGCATCCCCGGCACGTGCATGTGTTGGGCTTTTGTTCTATTTCCAGTTCCAGAAATGCTTCAGTGCTCTGTATATTTGTGCAATATGGATTTTGTTTGTCCAGGAAGTGGAGCATTTTCATTTCCAGAAGGACTCTGCCTTGTTCTGAACCGTGGTGCGGCCAGCCCAGTTCCTTTTGGGGTCTGTATTTTACTGCTGACCTTCCCATTGCTGTGGCAAACCCCGATGCCTGTTGTGATGAGTTCCTTAAATCCTTATTTCTGGAATTCGTTAACGAAAGAACTAATCATACCTGTATGTACCTGGAGGGGTTTTTATTCATGGCTCCAAAACCACCATCGATGTGAGTATTTAATAAATTGCGTCCTTTCTGTCATCTTCACTTATTGAGATTTGGGTCGTTGTCTTGGGGCCTCCCCAGGGGGTGTGCAGGAGCACAGCTGAGCACGTAGCACTGCAGGGCACCTCCGCTGTCTGTAACTAACAAACCATCTTAAGGGACAAATGAGCACCATCACAGCCAGAAAACCCTCAGCTCAGCTTCTTTGCCAGGGCAGGACCTTTCCTCCGCCTTCCTTTTTCCACTGTTCATTTTTAGCTCGGTTCTCACCAGCTCATGCAGCGGTCTCTCACCTTCCATTTGCTCATCGGTATTTTCAGCCTGGCCACGCGTTCTCACGAGTCACTGCTTACCAAGGACGTATATTTAGCTCTTCTAATCTTTCCTGGTGAGTCAGAGCCCTTGGCTCCCAGTGTTTCACTTTGTGAGGACCTCTGTTTTGTAGAGGAAAAAGACACAGAGTTGAGTGATGTCTGTGTCAAGACGTCTCTGTTGGTGAGCGTGCGGGTCTTCCTTTGGGGATGATGTATTGCAATCTTTAGCAGGATGTGATGATCCCTTACTGGTATTTCCCCAGGTCCTTGTAATCTGTGATTTAGGATTTCTGGACTGTTAATCCTGTTAATCTCTGAATAATCATTTCCTAGGAAGCCATTAATGGCATAAACAAATTAAACGTTCAGTCCTGTCCCATCCCCTCCTATATCTGAAGCATCCCGGCCTCCCCTCAAACACAGCAATTAACATTATTTTCTGTTGGGGATTTGGAATATTTGGATTTTTTTGGAAAAATTGGATCTTTTTTTCTGTGATTCTGTTAAGCTGAAGGAGGGCAGACTGAGGTTGGATGTGAGGGGGAAGTTGTTTGCAGAGAGAGCGGTGAGGTGCTGGAACAGCTGCCCAGAGAGGCTGTGGGTGCCCCGTCCATCCCTGGAGGTGTTGAAGGGCAGGTTGGATGGGGCCCTGGGCAGCCTGGGCTGGTGTGAAATGTGGAGGTTGGTGGCCCTGCCTGTGGGGGCAAGTTGGAGCTTCATCATCCTTGGGGTCCCTTCCAAGCCAGCCATTCTATGGTTCTGTGATTTGGAATATGATCAGGCCTGATAAAATCTCTGCAGAACCCCACCTACCTCGTGGTTCTTCGCTGGTGATCGGTGCTTGGTTCTCAGCTCGTGCGATGTACACACAGCACCAACACCCCACGGTGTCAGGAAGGACGCCTGGTGATAAGAAGCTCCAAGTTTTACCAAAGTCTGCTTATTAGTTTTGTTGTATTACATTATCAGCCAAGTTCAGTGTCTGGTCAAGGAGTGGAATAATGGCGGTGATGGGTTTTCTGTCTGTTTGTTTATGACAGTGAGGTATTTCAAAAGGTTGAACTGCTTGACATGGGTGTTATTTCTGTCTGCCTGGACAGAGGCATGTGTACTGCTTCTTCGGTTACTCCTCTGGGAATGGTGCTGGGATGACTGCCAGGTAATTGCAGGCATCGTCCCATGGAAGTTTCAATCCAGCAGCACATCAGAAATGCTATTTCAGGGTGTCAGGATTCCAGAATTTGGTAAGGACTCCATGAACACACTGGAGATCTTGGCCAGTTTCAGGACTCTTGGTTACACATTATTTAGTCCTTCTGGCTTTTCAATTGGATTTCATGTGTTGGTGATGTTTAATGGGTTCTTTAGCTCCTGTTGGGGTGTGATTCTTTGTGATATGAATGCATCACTATGTTTCTATCCCAATACAAATGGGAAGTATTCATTGTACGTTTACCTTTTCCGTGTCACTGTGGTCAATCCAGTCCCACTTAAAGCTTCAAGCTCTAGGGATCAGACACGTACCTGCCTCCAAACGTACATATGAAAAGATGTCTGGGCATGCAGAAAACTGCTGCCTTCTCAAAATAACATCCTTAAACCCAGCTCCTTTGGGTATGCCTGGAGAAACAGCTTGATCTTCCGGCAGCTCTGAAGTGCAGCAGCTCCATGCTGTGCCAGCAGAAACCTGTGAAAGTCAGATTTGCTGCCTCTCTGCCTGCTGTGCCCCTGCTCAGAGCAAGTTGTAAAATCCCTTAATGGGCAGTTTGCAGGACACAGCGCTGAACGCTGTCCCAGATCTATTGGGCAGTGTTCAGATATCCTTGGCAGCTACTGGAAGAGCGAGGCTGCCCATGAGTGCAGCGTTTGTTTATTCACTGTGATTTGGAAAAGCTAGCAGGATCAGGAGGCTCTGTTAAAAGATAGCTCTGTAGGTCCATGGCAAACAGGTGGGAATGGAGCCAGTCTTTATTTGAGTGTGTTCCTCAGAGACACATAGGTGGAAACACAGATGGGACCAAGGGAGGCAGAGGAGCAAGTTGGGAAGTGTTGATGCTTCCTTGGCTTGTACTTCGGTGCAGTCATAGAATCATTAAGGATCCCCAATTGAAAGGACCTCCAAGATCCCCACATCCAACCCCAGCCCATCCCATCATGCCCACTGACCGTGTCCCCAAGTGCCACATCTCCATGGTTCTGGAACACCTCCAGGGATGTTGACCCTACCAGTTCCCTGGGCAGCTGTGCTGGTGCATCACCACTCTTTCTGAGAAGAAATGTTCCCTAATATCCAACCTGAATTCCCAATGTGAGGCCATCACCCCTGGTCCTGTCGCTGATCTCTGGGAGCAGAGGCTGATCCCATCTTGCTCCAGCCTCCTTTCAGGGAGCTGGAGAGGGCCACGAAGTCTCCCCTGAGCCTTGTCTGCTCCAGGCTGAACCATCCCACTCCCTCAGCCGCTCCCCATAGCACTGTGCTCCTGACCCTTCACAGCTCTGCTGCCCTTCTCTGGATGTGCTCCAAGACCTTAATATCTTCATAGAATTGTAGGATCCTGGAATGGCCTGGGTTGCAAAGGCCCACAATGCTCATCCAGTTCCAACCCCCTGCTGTGTGCAGGGTCGCCAACCAGCAGGCCAGGCTGCCCAGAGCCACATCCAGCCTGGCCTTGAATGCCTGCAGGGATGGGGCATCCACAGCCTCCTTGGGCAACCTGTTCCAGTGCCTCACCACCCTCCAAGTGAAAAACTTTCTCCTAACATCCAACTCAAACCTCCCCGTCTCACTTTAAAACCATTCCCCCTTGTCCTATCACCATCCACCCTCACAAACAGCCGTTCCCCTCCTGTTTAGACGCTCCCTTCAAGTACTGGAAGGCCGCAGTGAGGTCTCCTGGCAGCCTGCTCTTCTCCAAGCTATCTTCCCTGTAGTGAGGAGCTCAAAACTGAGCACAGCACTTGAGGAGCCTCACTGGGGCTGAGTATAATCATGATAAATGGATTTTGCCTGGTCTCCAGTGGCAGTTCAGGGAAATACCAGCATCAGGCTGAAGTGGCAGCTATTGCCATTTTGCCTTTCCTCCTGTCCCAGTATCATATGTCCATGGATATGCTTGCATAACTAGGATGAAACCCTTGATTTGTTGTCATTTAGTGACTGTGTTTGCCCTTTCTGCTGCTGTAAGGAATCAGAATCAGATGAGCAGCATGTTTCTATGTGGGGAATATCACAGACCTATTGTGAACTGTGAGATGAACCATTGCTGGATGGCTGGTGATGGATCCAGGGTGGTAAGGGCTAAAATGGAAGAAGAGAAAAAGTACAGAGGGAAGTCACTGACAGAGTGATGCAGAGGTGGGACTGTGCCACCCCTTGCAGCATGGACAGCTGCTGGCTGTGTTTACAGCCGATGAATCTCAAAGCAGTTCTGAAGCAGCCCTTTGGCTGTAGGCTGCTGTGGGGACGGTGTAGCTCAACATGAGGAGCTGCAGGCCAGCATAATGAGCTGCAGGCCAGCATAATGAGCTGCAGGCCACCATGAAGATCTGCAGTCCAACATGAGGAGCTGCAGGCCAGCGTGAAGAGCTGCAGGCCAACATGAAGAGCTGCAGGCCACCACGAGGCCTCCCCTCAATCTCCTGTTCTCTGGGCAGGACAATCCAAGGGACCTCGGCTGCTCCTCACTCCTTTTGCCCTCCAGCCCCTTCACCATCTTCATAGCCCTGAATCGAAAACCAAAGGGCACACATAGGCTACTGGAGCCAGCTCCTTTTTTGTCAAGTACGTACTCATTTCATGTTATTCTCGTGGATTTCAAACAAATGTTCACTGGTTCAGCTTCACAGAATGGCAGGGGTTGGGAAGGACCTCAGGAGATCTTTGAATCCAGCCCCCTACCCAAGCAGTTCCCTGCAACAGGTCTCACAGGTGGGCATCCACATGGATATTGAGTTTCTCCATGGACGGAGACTCCTCCACCTCTCTGGGCAGCCTGTTCCAGTGCTCTGTCACCCCTACCATAAAGAAGTTCTTCCATGTGTTAGTATGGAGCTTCCTATGTTCAGGTTTTAGGCTGTTACTCCTTGTCCTATGACCACACACCACTGAGCAGGGCCTGGCCTCATCCGTCTGCCTCCCACCTCCCTTTAGAAATTTATAAACATTAATAAATCTCAGTCTTCAGAGATTTATAAATCTCTCAGTCTTCTCCTCCCCAGGCTGAACAGACCCCGGTTACTCAGCCTTTCCTCATACAGGAGATGCTCCAGGCCCTTTACCATCTCTGTGGCCCTCTGCTGGGCTCCTTCTTGGAGATCCCTGATCTTGATTTTGAACTGGGGAGCCCAGAACTGGACGCAGGATTCTAAATGTGGCCTCACCAGGGCAGAGTAGAGGGCAAGGATCACCTCCCTCCCTCTGATGGCCACGCTCTTCTTACTACGATGTTTTTATGGGAGGACTCATTTGCTCTGGGAGTTTGAAATCTTTCTAAATACATTTATATCCCATTCAAGCCCATTTGCTGTTCTGGCAGTGTCTGTAAACCTGATTACACCCGGTTCCTCCTTGGTGTTCTGTTGTTTCATTTTACGCTATTAGACGTGAGGTGCGCTGAGGTTCTTCACCCTCAGCCCAGTGGTTTTTTTCTGGCAAATTTCCCCATGTTTTTAGTCTGCTTTCAGTGGATTTGTGAAATCTGTTGTTCTGTGGTTTATCTTTCGGTTTCAATAACCAACACGCTGTGCAACTGGAAGTGACTTTAACCAGCGACGTTGTATGTTCCCTGTTCACTGTCAAAACCACGACAGAAATAGCGATTTGGACATAATCAGTCACTGATTGAAACCATCAGCTCTCTTACGTGGAGACATCTCCATCGTGTTACTTAAGCAGTCTGTAGTCCATGTGTGGGAATCTCGTTTTCTGTAATTGCTAAAGGTTTTTGCATCATTAGATAGAAGCCTTGAGAGTATTATCAAAACCTAGTGAGACTGGAGGAAAGAAGGTGGATGTTTTTAGTTACAGCCTAATAAAGGTTTTCACACTAGCAGGGTGTATCTGATCTATAACTGGCTTCAAAATGTGCTGTCAGTGATGCTGAATGCTATCTAAAGCCCGCCACCTTTTTGTCTCACCTGAATAAATCCGTGTCTTTCAGTATTTGGCTTTAATTCAGCCTCCAGGTCTTGCACTACAGACGTACTGAGGAAATGGCAAAGAACCTCATTCTAGTTCTGCATTCCCTGGGGTTTTGGATCTTGGTAGCATGTGAAGACCCTGCAGGATGTTTTTTTTGTCCCTGTGGAAAGTGAAGAAGGGTTTGAAGGGAGAGCATTAAGGAAGGTGTTTCCTGCTTCTTTGCTTGCCACGTTATCTGGCCAAGCCAGATGGACCCGATGGTGAAGCTGGACACCTCTGCAGCAGCCTCTCTCCATTCTGGACTTCGTTTCCAGAGAACTGACATCTGTAGGGCAGCAAATTCAGTTCTCTCCAGAAGTCTCTGTATATTTCTGTCACTTAACCTCACCAGCTCCTTGGCCCTGGCAGATCCCAGAGTCTCCTGTCTGTCCTATTCCTTTCGCTTTCCTACTGCGTGCTCCCTACCTTCCTTCTCATGTCTGGGGCAACAGGAACAGTTTGTGTTGGTGTCCTGGATGTAGGCCAATTCAGTTAAAGTTTGAGGAGATTTTTGCTGTTGGAGGGGGCCATAATTCGGTGTGTGGAGGTGGGAAATGGGAAGAAGAGACTTCTGGATTGCACAGCCACATTTCTGAGCTTACACATGCGGAGGGGAGGAGAGGAAGGAGCCACTGGGCAAGACAGATGGCTTTTCCAGAGTCACACGTTGATTTCCATCAACACAGTAAAGCCACGTGTCCCTCCAGGGTGTTGTAGGTGTGCCATTCTTGTGCCTGCATGCTTCATTGGGATAGCCCTCAATCTCCCAGCAACTGTACAGAATGAACCCCATAGGGAGCTGTGTGGCAGAGCTGGGCTGTGATAGAACACCATCCCTGTTTCCTTACCCAGTCCTATCCCACTGCTCAGTTTGCTTTGTGGTGGACATCTCATTCCAGTGTGTTCATTACAGTCAAACTGACTCTTGGTCTTGAGATACAGTTCAGGACTCGGCTGTGACAAATGGTTTAACTATATTGTAACGTTGGTCCCTTTGAGACACGGATACCAAGCTTGCATAAATACACGAGCAGAAGCATGCAGATAAAGTCTGTGCTCTTGTGCATGTTCTCTGAAGTCGTCATCCTTTGCTCTTCCAAGATGTTTGTGGCATTCTCCCTGCCTGTGCTGATGTGTAACTCGTGTCCATTCTGCTTCCAGCTGACACTGACTATCGTGCGGCAGACGGGGGGGCTGGGCATCAGCATCGCAGGGGGCAAGGGCTCCACCCCCTATAAGGGTGATGATGAGGTAAGGCTCTGGGCTGTGTCATTATGGAAGCACCCACTATCAGGGACTGCCTCTCTGTAGCTGTGTGTTGGATGTCCACATGTAGGAGCTTTGTGATTGGGGTGGGATTCTGTAGGGCAGTGTGGGAGCAGCCCTCGACCTGCCCAGTAGAAGGGTGTAAAAGACCAACAAAAAGCACTTTCTGGCTTTCTGGGGTCTGCTCGGTGTGTTTCACCCCTGGGCTGGAGTGCAGGGCCACAGCTTCTCAAGCCTTCATGCTGCTGACCACCAGCAGCAGTGAGAACAGCAGTTTCTCTCCCACCTGTCTTTGTATACAGGACTCTAAAGCACAGGGTTGGCTTAAGCACGTGTGATGGCATCAGCTGTGCTGTTCTCCCCATGCTGGAAAAGGATTCATGCTTCCCTTTTCCCTTTTGTCACCCATGGGATGGAATCTCTTTTTCCCTTCTTACCATTTCCTGATTGGGGTGATGTGAACGTCATGTCCCCACATCCAGGCTATGGGGTTGGCAAGGAATTTCCCCTTTCCCATGTGGTGGATGAGGTGGAGTGTTCTCCTTCCATGCTTTACAGGGTTGAGGAATGGACTCCATCTCCTTTAACACACTTTTTTTTTCCAGGGCATCTTTATTTCCCGTGTCTCAGAGGAGGGACCTGCAGCTCGTGCAGGGGTTCGTGTTGGGGACAAGCTTCTGGAGGTAAGAGCCTAGCTGCTGTGAGGACATAAATAATTCTAATGAGCGGAGAGGCGTGGGCTGATGCTTATATCCATTACGCTGGTCTGGAGGCCATATCGACTATCAGGAGCTGTGCAAGAAAAAAACAAAATCCTGCTTGCTCCAAGTGTAGGTTGTTTAATTAACATTACCCTGAATCTTTTGTTTCTTTATAAGGACAGAAATTGCTCCTGCATTCGCTCTCCCCCAGTGAAGTGTTTCATAAGTGAGGGCGGTGAGGCACTGAACAGGTTGCCCAGAGATGTGGTGGATGCCCCATCCGTGGAGACTTTCAAGGCGAGGCTGGACCAGGCCCTGGGCAACCTGATTGAGCTGTGCATGTCCCTGTTCATTGCAGGGGAGTTGGACCTGATGGCCTTTAAGGGTCCCTTCCAACTCTAGGGATTCCATAGTTCTGTAACTCAGACAGGAAGAAATGCTCATGAGTGCGTCCACGTGCCCAGCAGGCTGAGCAGCCAGCCTCTACGTGCTGTCATAGAATCATAGAATCACTAAGGTTGGAAAAGACCCACGGGATCATCCAGTCCAACCATCCACCCATCACCAATGGTTCTCGTTAAACCATGTCTCTCAACACAGCATCCAAACGTTCCTTGAACACCTCCAGGCTCGGTGACTCCACCACTCCCTGGGCAGCCCATTCCAGTGCCTGACCACCCTTTCAGAGCAGCAGTATTTCCTAACATTCAGCCTGAACCTTCCCTGGCGCAGCTTGAAGCCATTCCCTCTCGTCCTCTAGTCCCTTTCTACCTTCTTATAAAGGGTAAAAGTGAGCCTTGTAATATAAATCTGAACCTCTAGCCAGCCAAATGCCCATCTCCAGATTATTTGAGGCATGATTAATCATACAAGATTGAGATCCACTTGAGGAAAGATAGATTGCGTTACGCAGGGAATAGATGTCATTACAGTACTGGATAGAGACCAGAAGAGTTAGTGGTCTGTTTTTGGAGCACTGTGCTTGTGAGAGCTGATGTGGTGTCCCTGGGAGTCTTGTGCCCTCCTACCACTGCGGTCTGTATACGGGCAGTGGAGATCTGGCATCTACCTGACTACGTGTTCCCTTCTTTTTCCCCACTCAACCTGGCACTGGCTGTGGTAGAAGACAAAGTACTGCATGGTTATGTAATTTGAAGTTTTATGGGGTTTTTTTTTGTGAGAAAAACTTGATTCTGGCGTTTCAAAAGCTACCTTGTTTACTTCTGCAGCTATAAGATGGATTGTTTGGATAACTCCACGAAGTTTTAGCCCCAAAAGAAGTATCCATGTGATCATCTAGTCTGATTTGTTCTATATTCCAGGGCCTTAAGTGCCACCCTGCATCCTTGTGCTGCATGCATTGAATTGCATTCTGCTGCAGAAAAAGGAGAGTCAGCTCTAGAGGATTTTGAGAGATGAACGAGTATTCCTTTTTTCAGCAATTAACTTTATGGCATCGTGTGATTTCATGGAAGATAGATACCTTTCCAGTTAAAGATTTGGGAAAAGACTCTCTGTCAGTTTTAATTTACCTTCCCATGATGTCCGTTCATCTGTGCCCCCTGTAAAATCAGATGTACCCTCACAGCATTACTCTTATTCTTTCTAAAATACATCTGCTAGTCAGGTATGGCTGAGGCATGTCAGGTTTGGGCTCTGTTCTCATTGGCTTTGAGTGCTACGGAATATCTCTTCCCCTCTAGAGTAAGGATAGTGCTGCTCAGTAATGAAGGCCACGATGGGATAAAGGATCTTAAATGCCCTGAAGTAGGAGAGATTAGATTTGAAGTAGATTTGGGACCATAGAATTGTAGGATATCCTGAGTTGAAGGGATCCGTAAGGATCGTTGAGTCCAACTCCTGGCCCACACAGGACCACCACTCTTTCAACTCCTGCATTCAAAGCACTGATGAGGAGTTCAAAGAGAACGGGCCCTAAGATGGAGCCCTGCAGAACCCCACCAGCCCGATGGAGCCCCATTGACTGCAACTCTTTGAGCCCAACCCATCAGCCAGTTGTTCACCCACTGTATCAGGATTTAGGCAGCACATGCATGAGGGAAGCTTCCTTGTAGGGCAGCAGGTGATGTCTGTCCCAGTGGGGACATAGTGACAGCAGAGAGCTTTGTAGGGAATCGTACAATCATAGGATGGTGGTGAGTTGGAAGGGACCTTCAAAGGCCGTCTGGTTCAACTCCCCTGCAAAAAACAGGGGCACCCACAGCTATATCAGGGTGCTCAGAGCCTGGTCCAGCGTGATGGTGAACTGTGCTTGTGCTGGGAGTGGTGTCTCACTGCTGACAGGTGACAGGACGGGGGGAAATGGCCTCCAGTTGCACCAGGGGAGGTTTAGGTTGGATATCAGGACAAACTTCTGTACAGAAAGGGCTGTTAAGCATTGGGATGGGCTGCCCAGGGAGGTGGTTGAGTCACCATCCCTGGATGTGTTTAATAGCCATCTGGATGTGGTGCTCAGGGATGTGATTTAGCAGAGGGTTGTTAATTAGGGTAGGATGGTTGGGTTGTGGTTGGACTCAATGATCTTTAAGGTCTTTTCCAACATGAGCAATTCTATGGTTCTATTCTGTGATTCTATGGGACCCTATAACCCAGTCCAGGGATCCCATAAACCAGACCGGAGACCCCATAAGTCAGACTGGGGACCCCACAACCCAGACTGCAGACCCCATGGGACTCCATATCCAGACTGGGGCCCCCATATTCCAAGCTGGAGACCCCATAAGTCAGACTGGGATCTCCATAACTCAGACTAGGGACCCATATCTCAAACTGGAGACCCATTAACTCAAACTGGAGACCCATAACCAAGACTGGGAACCCCACGGGACCCCCTAAACCAGACTGGGGACCCCATAATCCAGACAGGGACTCCATAACCCAGACTGGGGACCCATAACTCAGACTGGAGACCTATAACCAAGACTGGAACCCTGTGGGTTTAGACTGGATATCAGGACAAACTTCTGTACAGAAGGGGTTGTTAAGCAGT
This sequence comes from Pavo muticus, assembly GCA_016647715.1. NCBI lineage: Eukaryota > Metazoa > Chordata > Aves > Galliformes > Phasianidae > Pavo > Pavo muticus. Next base: position 74,275 of record JACDJE010000670.1, on the reverse strand, counting down.
GGGATGGGCTGCCCAGGGAGGTGGTTGAGTCACCATCCCTGGATGTGTTTAACAACCGTCTGGATGTGGTGCTCAGGCCATGATCTAGCAGAGGGTTGTTAGAGCTGGGGTTGGATGGTTGGGTTGTTTTTGGACTCGGTGATCTTTGAGGTCTTTTCCAACCTGAGCAATTCTACAAAGGCTGGAGCTATCCATGTGGGCTGGTGGAAGGAGTGCCCATGAAGGGCAGGGTTGTGCCTGGCTCTCTCCATCCCCAGGTGAACGGGGTGTCCCTGCACTGTGCGGAGCACCACGTGGCAGTGGAAGCGCTGCGTGGGTCGGGGAGCTCCGTGTCCATGACGGTCCTACGGGAGCGGATGGTGGATCCGGAGAACGCCATCACCGTCACTGCGCTGCGCCCTGAGGACGACTACAGCCCTCGGGAGAGGAGGGGTGGCCTCCGCTTCCCAGAGCGACCCGAGGGGGCACCTCCCACCGAGAGATACTCCACCTGCTTGATGCGCAACGAGAAGGGTCTGGGCTTCAGCATCGCTGGTGGCAAAGGCTCCACGCCGTACCGGGCCGGGGACACGGTCAGTGACAGCTCTTGGGGAAGAAAAGGGCTCCAGTCTCTGCATCTTGGCACTGCTGGAGGAGGCGGCACGGGGTCTTTTCCTCGCTTCGGGCAAGAGGCAGCAAGGCATGGCCTGGGGGCTCTGAGCTGTCCTGCCGTGCTGAGTGACAGCATCTGCTCTTAACTCGGGAAAGGGAGAAGTTCAGAAGGAGGTGGGGCCGAGGCTTGCAATCCCTGCCAGTGACATTTAATCCTGCTGCTGTCCTCTTGACTTGTGTTCTGGGCTCTTGGCCACACGAAGGCTTTCCTGCAGGTGGCTCCGGAAGCAGAACGGGGTTTGCTGGAGTGAGGAACAAAGGGAAAGTGCCAGGGGAAGGTTCTGCAAAGGGGAATGGGCTGAGACCCGCCTGGTGTCGGGGAGCGAAGCCCTGTCTCGAGGAGGCACGGGAGTCTCTGACCCTTCTGATTGCATTTCAGGGGATTTTCATCTCACGGATTGCAGAGGGAGGTGCAGCTCATCGGGACGGGATCCTGCACGTAGGAGACCGGGTCATCTCGGTGAGTGTGGGTGGTCGGGGAACAGCAGGAGGGAATGGGAAGGGGCTGACTCTGCCCTTGGGGCAGCAGGCACAAGTTCAGTTCCTTGCCCTACCTCAGCTGCTTTCCTGTCTTTAACGCTGGATTTTGGGGTCCTTTTTTTAAGCCCCTCGAAGGGAAGGGATGTGCATGGGCAGCGCTGCTCCCTGCGGAGGGCAGGGCAGCAAATGTCTGGCTGAAGGAGAGGGAGGGCAACATGGAGCTGGGCAGGGCACACAGAGTGCTTCCCCTGCTTTCATTTCAACCTCTGGCCCCAGCTCCCCTCCTGTTCGTGCTGTGATACAGATCTCACTGCTGCCTCTAACCTCAGTCTTTCTGCCTAATGTGTCACTGGCTCTCCTCCTGTGGGGAGAGCCTGCTGAGCCTCCTGACCCTCCTCCCAAGCTCGCATGCTGCCTCCAGGTGAAAGCTCCTGCCTCTTGGTGCTGGTGGTGGGTTTCTGATCCAGCTGTTGTGGTAAGAGCACGTGTTACCACGGAGCTGGTGTGGGTAAACACTGATACAGCCTCGTCAGTGCTGGCTTCTGTCTGCTCTATCCCTAGGCTGGGGGCTGTGTTGTATTTGCTCTGGCACAAAGTTGTAGTGGAGCTTTGGCCTATGTCTGGCAGTCATATCCTGCCAGGTGACCTGAACTGGTACACTGTCTCTCCTTGCTTCCTAATGCTCCTTTCTCCTCCCAAAACCTTGGTTGTTGTCAGACAGAACTGCGGAGTCATGGAATGGTTTGGGTTGAAAGGGACATAAAGACCATCCAGTTCCAACCCCTGTGCTGTGGGCAGGGATACGACCATCCAGCCTGGCCTCTGCTGGGCAACCTGCTCCAGTGCTTCACCAGCCACATAGTGAAGGATTTCCTATTGTCTCATCTAAACCTCTCTTTTTTAATTTAAAGCCCTTACCCCTTGTCCTGCTATTACACTTCCTGGTGAAGATTCCCTCCCCATAGCCCAAATTATTTTGGTTTTGCTCTTCTTTTGATGCTCCACTGACATGGAGGCATGACCGAGAGGCACAATTGCCCATTGCATGGTGTTTGTTGGCTCTGCCTGCGGCAAGATGGATTCGTGGGATTTTGGAATGGAGTCAGAAGTCGAACCCTGTTGCATCCCTATATTCATATCCTTGGGCATTTTCATTCACATTAAGCTGTTCATATAATGTCTGCACCCTCCAGCGAGTGACTGCTGCAGCCCCAGACATGCAGGCGTGGCTCCTGCTAGCAGCTGCTCTTCTGCCTTTCCTTCCTGTGGGGTGCACTGCTAAATGTGATATCCATGTGGTGGTGGTGTTACATCCTGAGTCCTCTCAGGTCTCCTTGGTGGTATTTGTTCCTTGAGAGTTCCTGCTCGTTCTAAGAAATGCATGAGCAGCCCTGTGAGTTTTATCCCATCTCTGGTCAAATCTGCAGCAAGGTCAGGCCTTTGGAGCTGCCCTGGATGCTGAGAGTACCTGTTCACCTCGAAACCGTGTCTGTGTGACAGAAGTCCCTATTATTTTTCACAGCTTTTCTGAAGCAGCGATTGCCTGTTTTTTTTGGAAGGCCTTTCGGGACATGGTGTTTAACCAGATGTGTTCTGCAGGCTGCTTGTGTTTCCCTATGGGGAGAGCAGGAGGGCTCTGGTTAGGATGCAGTCTGTAGGTCCAGCAGGCAGAAGGCCTACTTAACAAAGTCATCCCAGTCATGCCTGTTTCACTGTGCCAAAGAATTTTTGGCAAGGAATATTTTTCCCCAGAGGGTGGTGAGGCACTGGAACAGGTTGCCCAAGGAGGCTGTGGATGCCCCATCCCTGCAGGCATTCAAGGCCAGGCTGGATGTGGCTCTGGGCAGCCTGGTCTGCTGGTTGGCGACCCTGCACACAGCAGGGGGTTGGAACTGGATGTGCACTGTGGGCCTTTGCAACCCAGGCATTCTAGGATTCTGTGATGATTCTATGATTATGGCTCCCTTTGGGTCCCTATGGCATCCTATGAATCCCTATGGCACCCTATGGATTCTTCTGGCACTCTGTGTGATTCCTGTGGCACCTTATGGATCCCTATGGGACTCTATGTGATCCCTATGGCACTCTATCTGATCCCTATGGCACTCTGTGGATCCTTATGGCACCCTATGGTTCCTTATGACACCCTATGGATCCTTATGGCACCCTATGGATTTCTATGGCACCCTGTGTGATCCCTATGGCACCCTATGGATCCTTATGGCACCCTACGGGTTCTCTGGGCAGCCTGGTCTGGTGGTTGGCTACCCTGCACACAGCAGGGGGTTGGAACGAGATGAGCACTGTGGGCCTTTTCAACCCAGGCCGTTCTGTGATTCTGTGATTCTTGAGGAAAGAAATACAGCACAGCTTCATGGTCTTCCCCTGTGCTCTGTACCATCCTGGACTTCTCTGCAGGGAAGGACCAGGAAAACTCCCTTCAGGGAACTTTGAGTACACAAATTGAAGAGCCCAACCTATATCTCTCTTCAGAGTTAACGCCCCGCAAAGCTCACCAGTGACTGATTACTAACTCTCCAGCCTTCTCCATGTTCTGATGTCTCTTATGAGTCAGACCCTGACGCAGTTTTGTGATGGACATCTTGAGAGTCATCTTGGAGGTGGAAGACACGAGGCAGAAAGCATACGGGGCAGGGAGGTGATGCTGGAGAGTTTGAACATTGTTTGAGAATCGTAGAATCATCAGGGTAGGAAAAGACCATTAAGATCATCAAGTCCAACCATCAGATCTAGCAGGGAGATTCAGGACTGGGAGCAGTGGCCAAGGGCAGCTGGGTTTTGGGGATAGGTCTGGAATTAAACAGAACCCTTATCTGGGGAGGCTGAGGGCAGTAGTGGTGCATGAGAGTCCTAATGAGCAATTGATGCAGGAATTTCTGTCAAGGGCTGTTAGGTGGGACATGTTACGAGTGAAGGACATCTTGTGTCCTCATCCACTGGCATCTGGGGGAATACCACTGTATGCCTGTGGTCCAGCCACTCTCATCTTCTTATCAGTGGTGGGAAAAAATAAAGAAAGCCATGGAATATCCCCAGTTGGAACGTTATCTATGAGGATCGTGGAGTCCAACTGCTGGCTCCGCACAGAACCAACCACCCAAAAATCAGGCCATCATGGTGGTGGGCAATTTGCTTAATGATCCATCTGTGAGTGCCCCTAGTCTTGACTCTGTTACCAGCTCTTCATTACGTTTGTGCATCTGCATGTTGTTTCTCTTTCCTGCCTATCGCCTTGTCTTCTATGCTGAGCCATTACCTGGGTGCTTCAGCTTCCTTCCTGGAGCCTCTTCCTGTGTGATAACGTGCAGGCTGACACCTTCACTTCCTCGTTGGTCCTCAGTGGTTGGTGCCAAAGGTGTACTTTGGGGACAGATGTCTCAGTGTAAGTGGAGAGGCCGTGGGGATGAGAGTTTCCCATCTGTGTCACAACTGGGAGCTGTCTCACCTGTCTGTTCGTGGGGCAGCCAGGAGGTGGCTCTGTGAGCAGGCAGCTTTGCTGGGAGCCCCTGGTTGAGTGACAATATCCCTGCTGTGATCTGAACCCCCATTGCATTGGCAGAGGAGCACAGCTGGCCGTGGATGGGGTGGGCAGGTGGGCTGAGTAGTGGTAGTGTTGGTGAAGTTTCTGTACAGAGCCCCCTCAGACAGCATGCAGCCAACTTTGCCAAGAAGCTGTTATTTTGGAAGGAGCTTGGGGGTAGTTATAATAACTATGGGGTTATTTAGTGAGGAATCAGGCTACAAAATCCAGCTGCTGTGACTGTTATGTTATTCACAGAATCACAGAATGGCCCGGGTTGGAAGGGACCTCAAGGATGATGAAGCTCCAACCCCCCACCACACGCAGGGCCACCAACCTCCCCATTTCACACCAGCCCAGGCTGCCCAGGGCCCCATCCAACCTGCCCTTCAACACCTCCAGGGATGGANGAGCCATAGGGTGCCATAGGGATCCACAGGGAGCCATAAGGATCCATAGGGTGCCACAGGGACCCATAGCATGCCAGAGGAATCCATAGGGTGCCATAGAGATTCATAGGGTGCCATAGAGACCCATATGGTACCATAGGGATCACATAGGGTGCCATGTGGATCAGATAGAGTGCCATAGGAATCCACAGGGTACCATAAGGATCCATAGGGTGCCATGGGGATCAGATAGAGTGCCATAGGAATCCACAGGGTGCCATAGGGACCCATAGCATGCCAGAGGAATCCATAAGGTGCCATAGGATTCATAGGGTGCCATAGGGACCCATAGCATGACAGAGGAATCCATAGGGTGCCATAGGGATTCATAGGGTGCCATAGGGACCCATAGGGAGCCATAATCATAGAATCATCACAGAATCCTGGAATGCCTGGGTTGCAAAGGCCCACAGTGCTCATCTGGTTCCAAGCCCCTGCTGTGTGCAGGGTCGTCATACACCAGACCAGGCTGCCCAGAGCCACATCCAGCCTGGAAATATTGACATGTAATATAGAGCCTACTGAAATACACAAATTCTTCCTTTTTTGCTCTCTCTGTAAATGTATCTAAGTGCTTTCAATCGCTTTCCCTGACATGCAGCCTCAGCCTTTTTTCCATGTTTCTTTTGTATTGCTTCTCCCTGATGTGGTCCTCGTGCTCTCTGACCTTCTCTTTACTCCTTGAGTAAAGCCACCATTCCACCCATTGACTACAGGTGAGCTCCTCTGGGGCTGCAGCGCGGGACGGCCGTCTGAAGGTGGGGATGCGGATCCTGGAGGTGAACCATCAGAGTCTGCTGGGGATGACACACACAGAAGCAGTGCAGATACTCCGAAGTGTGGGTGATGCCCTCCTGGTGTTGGTGTGTGATGGCTTCGATCCCAAGGCTGCAGCTGCCATTGAGGTGAGAAGGGAGGTGCAAGGAGCCCTGCAGGGACCAACATCATTAGGATGATACAATGGCCTGGGTTGCAAAGGCCCACAACGCTCATCTGGTTCCAACCCCCTGCTGTGTGCAGGGTCGCCAACCAGCAGCCCAGGCTGCCCAGAGCCACATCCAGCCTGGCCTTGAATGCCTGCAGGGATGGGGCATCCACAGCCTCCTTGGGCAACCTGTTNAAAGCTGACCATGAGGCAGCAGTGTGTGATTACAGCTCGGAAAGCAGATGGGATCCTGGGCTGCATCAGCAGAGGGGTGGCCAGCAGGGACAGGGAGGAGATTGTCCCTCTCTGCTCCTTTCCAACTTGAGTGATTCTGTGCTTCTGTACTGTCACACTGCAGAGGAAAGGCAAGTTCTTTAGAATCACAGAATCACAGAATTGCTCAGGTTTGAAAAGACCTCAGAGATCACCGAGTCCAACCACAACCCAACCATCCTACCCCAGCTCTAACAGCCCTCTGCTAGATCATGGCCCTGAGCACCACATCCAGACGGTTGTTAAACACATCCAGGGATGGTGACTCAACCACCTCCCTGGGCAGCCCATCCCATTGCTTAACAGCCCTTTCTGTACAGAAGTGTTTCCTGATATCCAACCTAAACCTCCCCTGGCACAACTGGAGGCCATTTCCCCTCGTCCTGTCACCTGTCAGCAGTGAGAAGAGCCCAGCCCCGCTCTGCTGCCATCACCTTTCAGGTACTGGTAGAGAGCAGTGTGGTCTCCCCTCAGCCTCCTCTTCCCCAGACCAAACAGCCCCAGTTCCCTTTGCAGGGCACATTCTCCAGGCCCTTCCCCAGCCTTGCTGCCCTTCTTTGGATCAGCTCCATGTCCTCTCTGTGCTGAGCTGCCCAAAACTGAGCACAGCACTCGAGGTGAGGCCTCAGCAGTGCCGAGTGCAGGGCAGGATGGCTTCCAGCCCTGCTCCCCATTCCTGATCCCAGCCAGGATGCCATCGGCCTTCTTGGCCACCTCGGCACACTGCTGGCTCACATTCAGCCCATGTCCATCAGCACACCGAGGTCCCTTTCCATCAGGCAGCTTTCAGCCCCTCCTCCCCAAGCCTGTAGGGATCCTTGGCGGTCTGAGGGCTGACTGTGGGGTTGTAGTTATAATTAGAGATTTGCTATGAATTAAGCAAGGATTTAACAGCCAACATAGCTTATTATCACCTTTTCTAGCACTTAATGTGGCTTACAGTTGCACAGCATCATTATGAGTCTCAGTTACAAGGGCTTGTCTGTCATCTGGGCCGACCCTCTGTAGATCAGGACAAGTTCCCATCAGTCAGCATGCGATACGATCATCACCTGGAGTCAGGTTTGAGGTAAAAGAGGCACAACTCAGGACTCAGAGAAGACAATGCTGAGGGCATCCCAGGCCACAGGGGATCACGGATTTTACCATCCTGCAGCAGTTCTGTTCTGAGTCCCACTGAGAGCTTAATGCTGCCAGATTTTATAGGCAGTGCTCCCAGTGCTGTTACATTTCCCTATTCCAGGACATGGATGTGGGCACTGGTGAGGCCACGCCTTCAGTGTTGGGTCCCTCAGTACAAGAAGGACACTGGGGCCCTGGAGTGGGCAGTGGAGCTGTGAGGGGTCTGGAGCACAGTGCTGTGGGGAGTGGCTGAGGGAACGGGATGGTTCAGTCTGGAAAAGAGAAGGCTTGGGGGAGACCTCATCTTTCTCTCCAGCTCCTGAAAGGAGGTTGGAGCGAGGTGAAGGTTGGCCTTTGCTCCAGCTAACAGCTATAGGATGAGAGGTGGTGGCCTCACATTGCACCAGGTGAGGGTCAGGTTGGATATTAGGAACAATTTCTTCTCAGAAGAGTGGTGATGCAGTGGCACAGCTGCACAGGGCAGTGAGGCAGTCACCATCCCTGGAGGTGTTCCAGAGCCATGGAGATGTGGCACTGAGGGAGGTGGCTTAGTGGGCATAGCAGGGTGGGTTGGGGTTGGACGTGGTGATCTTGGAGGTCTGTTTCAACATGAATGATTCTGTGATCTCCTGACAACCAGCCCACAGGTATTGACACTGCTGATGGGCTTAACTGTGCTGTCAGTGGCTGCTCTTCATACCCCGTGGGTCCTTGGGTCCTGAGAGCACCACTGCCCCTTGGAACCCTGACAGTGGGGATCCCCACACCAGGTCTGTAGCCCCCAGTACAGAAAAGACAGGGAGCTGTTGGAGAGGGTGCAGAGGAGGCCACAAAGATGCTCAGAGGGCTGCAGCACCTCCCCTACAAAGACAGGCTGAGGGAGCTGGGCTTGTTCAGCCTGGAGAAGAGAAGGCTGNGCCACCCCTCTGCTGATGCAGCCCAGGATCCCATCTGCTTTCCGAGCTGTAATCACACACTGCTGCCTCATGGTCAGCTTTTCACCCACCAGGACCCCAATTATTGTTATTTCATAGGCTGATCATACGCCATCTGAGCAGCTGCTGTTTGCACGTCTTTGTTGTTCATTTTGGAAAGTTTTTTCAGAACCTAAAGAGCCTTTTAATTTTTAAAGTTAATGTTTCCATGGCACGTTTGGTCCTTTTGGCAGTGCTCTAGCTTAGCTCTCCTCTCAGTTCATGTCCCTTGTATTCTCGTGGAGAATAGTCACATCCCTTCTAGTCAGGCTGCTTTATACCTTCTTTCTGTAGGCAGGGCTGTTCCTCTGCTCTCCTGCAAGCTTTTCCTTGTGCGTTTGGTTCATCTTGTTAACTTGTATCAGATGTTCTTATTTCTTCAGTGTGAAGAATGACAACAGGCCGCAGTTTTTTAGATGAGGTCTCTCCATTGCTCTGCAAATGACACTGCTGCTTCCCTCTGCACTGCGAGTGCCTCTTTGTCCAAAGCATTTCTGTCTTTCACTGATACCATTGCAAGATTGGAGAGCATATTGCATTATGTTTTCTTGTCCAAAAGAATTCTGCTTTTCCTTTTGTGTCCTCCAGCCACTTGCTATTGACTGATCGAATCTCGTTCTCGGTGCTTCCAAATGATTTTATACCTGTAGTACAATTTTTATGACTTAAAACTGGGACCATCCTCCCACGATTGCCATAATGTTGCCCGGTGTGGGCAGACAGCAGCCCAGTAGCTCGCAGCAGGTCCCACTGCACATCACATTGTGCCCTTCAGCTCCTCGTTGCTTCTGTCCAAATTTGGAGAGTGACTGATGTGGGCAAATGCCCGAGCGCAGAGGCAGCTGATGGCATGGAGCGTTGGTGTGCCATGACATCACTTCTGGGAATCGCTGCTTTGCCTTCTTCCCTCGTTAAGGTCGCTGGGCCCATTCCTCTAATGCAACCATTTGGGCTCCTTTTTCTGTGACCCGGTAGGAAAGCTGGAATGCAGAGCCAAAAACGAGTGGAAGGTATTCTCTTGGTCACGAATATGCAGATAGTCTTAGCAATAGCTCAAGTGGCAATAGCTAGCTTTGTAGCACCCGGGAGGTGGTGCATCACCATTGGTCTTTGTAGTCCCCTGGAGCATCGCTGGTGCTGCTAGAGCTTGGAAGTGAGCAGGGAAGGTGAGAGGGGTCGCTGAGCTGCCTGCAAAGAGGATTGTGGGCAGCCAGGAATGAGAAGTTGCCTGGGTCCCTTTGCAAGGCAGGAAGGAGTGTTCTGAGTTACACTGAGCTTTGAGAAGCGGACGTTGAGAGGGGCAGGGCGTCAGCGTGGGTCTCAGGGTGTGTGTTTGAACTGCCAGGTGTGCTCAGGTGATGGTCTGACACTGAGTTTGCGGGTTGTTCTAGATCAATGGGGTAGACATGACAGAAGCCAGGCATGATCAGGCCGTAGCGCTGCTTACCGCATCCTCCCCCACCATCGTCCTGCTGGTAGAGAGAGAGGCTGCAGAGCAGCCCAGCGAGGGAGACACGCCGGGCGCACCGTGGGTGCGCATGCACTCCCCACCACCGCCCCCCAGCCATGGGGAGAGCCCACCAGAGGACATGCCTTCGCTGCAAAGGAGCCAGCTCTCTAAAGGCCTGGAGGATCAGTATCCCATCGAGGTGAGCCGCTGGAATAGGGGATGGTGTTGGGTAACGGGTAATTGGGTTATAGGCATATGGCATGGGGTGTCTTTGGTTTGAAAACGTGGTCACATGATGAGGGCTGGGTGGGTTGTTGGGGTATGGAGACGTAGCGGGGAGCCCTCCTGTCCTGTGGGAGCTTGTCTTGTGCTCACTCACGCAGAGCATCCCTGATTCTCAATGCGATGTTCTTCATTCTCCATGACTCTGCTCCTCGTGCCTTCCAGGAGATTCACCTCGTAAAAGCAGGCGGTCCTCTGGGGCTCAGCATCGTGGGAGGCAGCGACCATTCGAGCCACCCCTTTGGGATTCATGAACCAGGGGTTTTCATTTCAAAGGTAATGCCCAGCAGTGAACAGTCCTGATTTGTTATCATTACTGGGGTAAAGATGAAGGATTTTGATGCAAGAGTCTGAAAAGTGTAATATAGGTTAAAAAAATAAATGGGATGGGGAGGAGGAATGCATGCATATGTAAAGAGTTAATTTCTATTAAATGTACCTCTGCTGTTTTAGAAATCTGAATGATTTAATAACAACCTGTCGAAACCTCTCTGTCGAAAGACAGGGAGCTGTTGGAGAGGGTTCAGGGGAGGCCACAAAGATGCTCAGAGGGCTGCAGCACCTCCCCTGCAAAGACAGGCTGAGGGAGCTGGGCTTGTTCAGCCTGTAGAAGAGAAGGCTCCAAGGAGACCTCACTGCAGCCTTCCAGTATTTAAAAGGAGATTATAAACAGGAGGGGAGTCAGCTTTTTACAAGGATAGACAGTGGTAGGACAAAGGGGAATGGTTGTAAACTCGAGTAGGGAAGATTGAGGATGCTGCCGAAGCTGTGACACTCCTCACTTGCTGTTCATCACAGGAGTGGCCGCAGGCTTTCTCAGTGCCTCCCCAAGGACAGATTTCCTTCTCTGGTTGTAACATGAAGGATTTTTTTGCAGGTCATTCCCCGTGGGTTGGCGTCTCGCAGTGGGCTGCGGGTAGGGGACAGGATCCTGGAGGTGAACAGCATTGACCTGCGCCATGCGACCCACCAGGAGGCGGTGAACGCTCTGCTCTCCAACACGCAGGAGCTGACCGTGTTAGTAAGGAGAGATCCAGCACCGCCTGGCATGCAGGTGGGTTCTGAGCAGGGGTTGCACTTCCTTCCTCATAGGTGGCTCAACTCTGAAGGCGGTTTCTTGTCCAGCTGGGTCTGTGGTACAACTAAACTTCTATTTGAACTTTCTGGATCCAGAGGAGGGCCACGAAGGTGATCAGAGAGCTGGAGCACCTCTCCTGTGAAGAGAGGCTGAGATTTGGGGTGGTTCGGTCTGGAGAAGAGAAGGATCTGGGAAGACCTCATTGCAGACATCCAGAACCTAAAAGGGGCCTATAGGAAAACTGGGAGGGACTCTGTCCTGGATTGTAGTGATAAGACACGGGGTGATGACTTTAAACTAATAGAGGGGAGACTTGATTACATATAAAGAAGAAGTTCTTTCCTCAGAGAGTGTTGAGGCCACAGTACAGGCTGCCCAGAGGAGCTGTGGGTGGGTGCCCCGTTCCTGGAGGTGTTCAAGACCAGGTTGGATGGGGCTCTGGGCAGCCTGATGTAGTGGAAGGCATCCCTGCCCACGGCAAGGGAAATTGGATGTTCTTTAAGGTCTGTTCCAACCCAGACTGTTCTGTCTTGTGGTGGAATCACAGAATGGCCTGGGTTGGAAGGGACCCCAAGGATGATGAAGCTCCAATCCCCCACCACAGGCAGGGCCACCAACCTCCACATTTCATACCAGCCCAGGCTGCCCAGGGCCCCATCCAACCTGCCCTTCAACACCTCCAGGGATGGACGGGGCACCCACAGCCTCTCTGGGCAGCTGTTCCAGNCATCCACAGCCTCCTTGGGCAACCTGTTCCAGTGCCTCACCACCCTTGGGGTGAAAAACTTCCTCCTAACATCCAACCTCAACCTCCCCTGTCTCACTTTAAAATCATTCCCCCTTGTCCTGTCACCATCCACCCTCACAAACAGCCGTTCCCCCTCCTGTTTAGACGCTCCCTTCAAGTACAGGAAGGCCACAATGAGGTCTCCCTGCAGCCTTCTCTTCTCCAAGCTAAACAAGCCCAGTTCCCTCAGCCTTTCCTCACAGGAGAGCTGCTCCAGCCCTCTGACCATCTCAGTGCCCTCTGACCAGCCCAGTGGCCCTCTGACCATCTCAGTGGCCTCCTCTGGACCCGCTCCAAGAGCTCCACGTCCTTCCTATGCTGGGGGCCCCAGGCCTGGACGCAGCACTGCAGATGGGGCCTCACAAGATCTGAACGGAGGGGGAAAGGAGCCCACCTATTTCTGCACAGAGGATTGCTGCATTTTCCAGCCTTTTGCTGTAGATTTTTTTGTTGGTTGGTTGGTTGGGTTTTTTTGAGGTCTCAGATTTCAAAGTTTGATCTCTTGCTTTATGATCTAGAAGTGATTGCCATTGCAGAGCTGCTTTCACCATATCACTGGGCTGCACAGAGATGTGGTTTTCTAACAAGTTTTCTGCAGTGTACTTTTAGCCTTTTTTTCTTGTATTGATGTTACATTTAAAGTAAACTTTCTTTCTGTCCCTCGGTGTTCACCTTTCCCCCCAGGGAAACACCCACCGTAATTCTGTGCCTTCTCAGTTTTCTTTTATTGAGGCTTAGAAAGCCTGCTTTTTTAATCCTTTGCTAGAAGATACACTCAGTCCTTGGTAATCTTTTCCCCTTTCTGTACCTGTTTTAATTGACATTCCTCTTTCCTAGCCCTCAGTTTCCTTTTGTAATTGACATTTGAAACAAGGTATTGAGTTGTGAAGCAGTTCTGTCTTGTCTAGGAGCATCTTAGTGCTCTGTATCTGGTAGCCCAGGGTGTGAAATCTTGTATGGTACACTATGGGCTTCAGCCATGTTTTATTGTGCTTCTGCTTTGTAGATGTCTCCAGGAATTATTGCCAACCCTTTTGCTGCTGGTATTGGGCGCAAGAATAGCCTGGAAAGCGTCTCATCTATTGACCGGGATTTAAGCCCTGAGGAGCTGGAGGTGCTGCAGAAGGTGGGTGTTCTGGCTGGGGCTGGGAGAGGGGTGTGGAACGGAATACTTGTTAAATCTCAAGTATTTCCCCTGGTGTGTGGAACCTGCAGCACAGCAAGGAGCGGACTTCATGTTAATGGGATCAGCAGCTCCCAGCACGTGCACCAGCATGATGCTGAGACGTGGCTCTGACATCTTCCTGAGGTTGCCACGCTCCACGCAGGGAGAGAGCACGGGGTGAAGTGGCTCTAACTTTGGTCTCTCCTAGGAGATGGAAATGGTGAGAGAAGCGACTCAGTGGGAGAGAGAAGAAATGGAGAAAGTGGTGAGAGATGTTTCGTGTGGTGGAATTTGTTCTTGACAGCAGTTCTGCCCAGGCTGCAGGCCCTGGCACAGACCGCCTCTACCCGGCTGTGATCGCTGTGGGGGCTCTGGGCCTTCTCTCTCCGTGGTGCACCTCTCGGTTACTGTAGTTGCTTTTTGGCTTTGGCATACCTTCCTACGTGCCTCTTTGGTGGCACTTACTGTTATTTGTGCAGTTTGTCTTTGTTACCCGCTGGGACTTCCTGGCCAAGCTTTTCTTAAAGCTGTGACATTGAGGAAAATGGCCCGTTGGGCTGGGAGCCCCACGTTTCATCACTTCTCTCTGCACAGCACTCCGTGATCTGACAGCTTTCATGAGCGGAGATGAGAATGCACAGCTCAAAGCTTGAGGAATCAGCCCCATTAATCAGCCAGGAGTTTGTGCTCCTCAGTTTCCATGGCTGTTGTTCTGGCTGGGCATGAGAACTTCATCCCTGAAGGAGTTGGGTTTTCCGGTTCTCTCTCTTAAAACTGTAATTTATTCAGTTGAAAAATGAGGGAAAATTGAGTTCTTTAGCATTGTCCATTGTCAATCTGCTCTCCTGGCAAATAAGTATGTGTGCATTTTGCTTTTCTTCAGGTTTCCAGATTAGATCTATTTGTCTCTCTGGGTTCTCTCTATCGTTCAGTCCCTGCGCTGAACGTACTCACCACTGTTCCCATAGGAGTTTTCAGGAACCACTGTTGCACTCTGCATACATCTTCCAAGTTTGGTTCTTCGGTCATTCAGATTCTGAGAGCAATATCAGTGACTCCAAATCTCCATGGGCTGATTCATGGCACATTTCTCTATCTCAGCTCTGCGGCCACAGTTATTTTTGTAACCTTACTGCAGAGCTTCCCCGGATGGCTCAGATATTGCAGGGATGGACTTCCAGCATTGCCCAGCTCCATCAGCGCTGCTTGGAGCTCCTGTTTTCACTCTGTGACCCCCAGTTTTGCAGATGATACTTGCCCGAGGCATAGATACCCAGCACCAACATACACTCCAGCTCAGACATCTCTGAATATCCCTTTGGGTCCTGCAGTTTTTTGGAGCATTGGCGTCTTCTCATGTGGCTCATCACTGTCTGCAGATGGGGAGCGTGATGTTGGATGTTGATTATTTGCTGGTGGTAATGCACAGGATAGCCTGGTAGCTGATGAGAACTCTCTCTGTTCCTCAAGCTGCATCCCATCCATCAGCCTTGTGCCCTCAGGACCCTCTGGGGGCTGCTGATGGAGAGGAGCTCTCAGAAGGGCTGAAATATGCTGCAGAGCAGAGCAATTAATTACACTCGTTTTGTCCACAAAAGCCCCCACTCTGCTGCAGAGGCTCTGGGCAAAAAGTCACAGAATATAAATGCACAGATGTGGTTCCTCTTAAAACCAAGCAATGAGTATTATTTCTTTCCTCCTGCAGCTCTGAAGCTGCAATGAGATTGGTCACTGGTGACCTTCATGACACTCACGTGCTGCACTGGGCGCTGTGCTCACCCACTGGCTTTAAGCCCTCCGTGCCATTTCTGTCTCCGTAGCTTTGTGGCTGTGATGCTGTTAACAAACGTGATTTTTTAGGACTTTTTCCTTGATGACCACCAGCTTGTGCTCTGTAGATTTGTTCCTCTCTGCCCTTACAGCTTCCCAGCTCTGTGCTCTGCCCGGATCCCTCCTGTAGCTGTAAGCAGCCTTCTCCCATCCCTCAGTGACGCTGAGTGGGGTTCAGCTCCACTTCCTCTCCCTTAGGAGCTGCCCTGCTGAGGATCTTAGAGCCACCTGCCCTCTTCCCTCCCCTGGTGACCCCCCGTTTTGACCCCCTGTCTTTACTTGTGTGGGATGGCTGTTGCCATCACTTTGCTGGCAGTGCCCTATCTGCAGCAGATCACCAACTTCTCCTTGCTCATGTGCTGATTTCTGCTCACCTCATCCTGACACCAGCCCCCTCCATACCCCTCTGTTCTCCCTCTGGAATGATTGCCCAGCATGCAGCTGACCTCTCTCCCTCTCTCTTTGCCTGCACTGCTTGGATGCTGGTCTGGCTCTGTCCTGTGGCATGGAAGGAGTGGATGCGTAGGGAGCGGGAGGCGGCCACGCGGCAGCTTGAGGAGGAGGCGGCAGAGGTGAGGAGCGTGGTGGGAGGGATGGAGAGATGGAGAGAAGAGGCAGAGCTGGGCCTAAGGGCCGGAGGAGCCCCTGAAAGCAGGAGCACTCATTGCCCTCTGCATGTGTCCTCCTCACAGCCCTCTGCCCTCCGAAAAGCACAACTTCAGCGTATGAGAAGACAGCAGAAATTGAGAGCTCTTTAAAGTGGTTGAGGAAGGGATGGCGAAAAACAATGGCTAAAATGTGAAAGCAGATTAAAATAGGAAGTGATGTCAGGCACAGTCGTACAAACAGTGTGAGTTAATGCTGAAGAAAGATACCACAGAGGAATTGTAGATTGACTTTCTTTAATATAGAATCATGGAACGTACCAAGTTGGAAGGCGCCTGTAAGGATCATCGAGTCCAACTCCTGGATCTCCAGCTCCAGACTGGAAATCTTTCTGGATCTGGTGAAAACTGGTTATATATATTTAGTATTCTTTTCTTTTTCTTATGAGGCCAGGCTGGATGTGGCTCTGGTCTGGTGGTTGGCGACCCTGCACACAGCAGGGGGTTGGAACTGGATGAGCATTGTGGTCCTTTGCAACCCAGGCCATTCTAGGATTCTATGATGATTCTATGATTATGGCTCCTTAAGGATCCTTATGGCACCCTATGGATCCATATGGCACTCTGTGGATCCTTATGGCACCCTATAGATCCTTATGGCACTTGATTGGTTCTCTGGGCAGCCTGGTCTGGTGGTTGGCGACCCTGCACACAGCAGGGAGTTGGAACTCAATGATCACTGTGGTCCTTTTCAACCCAGGCCGTTCTATGATTCTATGAGAGTGGTTGTGTGCACTGCACAGGAGAAATGGTGAGGACCAGCATCCCGGTGTGGCTGTTCCCTGCAGTATTTCTCCAGGCCTCTCACTTTTCCCTGTGGCTGCATTTGGAACAGTCCCAGGTTCACATCCCAGCAGTGGGAGCTTCCTGCAGCGTTTGGAGCCAAAGCCTTGGCTACGACTAGGGGTGGTTTCCTTTTAATTGCTCTCTGTGGTTGATGTAGCTGACTTCTGGCCTGATCTCTTCCTGGTGTTTCTGTTTTGTTTTTGCTTCCCCCCTCCCCCCTCTCCAGAATGTCACGAGTGAACCTTTGCGAATGGACTATCGGACCCTGGCTGCTTTGCCCAGCAGTGGCTCACAGAGAGTCAGTCGCACTGTAAGTGATGGGTGCTGAGTGCACATCCCTGCGCGGGAGAAGCTGTGATTGCTCCCTTTCCTGCCCTCTCCTCTGCCTTAGTGTGGTGGTAGCGGTGCTCTCTGCAGAACTGCACTGGACTTCAACTGTCTGAAACAGGAGGAGCTGCAGCAGAAAGATTAGAAGCAGAAAAGACAGGGGAGGTTGAGGTTGGATGTTAGGAGGCAGTTTTTCCCCCGGAGGGTGGTGAGGCACTGGAACAGGTTGCCCAAGGAGGCTGTGGATGCCCCATCCCTGCAGGCATTCAAGGCCAGGCTGGATGTGGCTCTGGGCAGCNTGGTGAGGTGCTGGAACAGCTGCCCAGAGAGGCTGTGGGTGCCCCGTCCATCCCTGGAGGTGTTGAAGGGCAGGTTGGATGGGGCCCTGGGCAGCCTGAGCTGGTGTGAAATGTGGAGGTTGGTGGCCCTGCCTGTGTTGGGGATTGGAGCTTCATCATCCTTGGGGTCCCTTCCAACCCAGCCATTCTGTGATTCTGTGAGGGGAGGGGGCAGGGCTGTATGTTAGCAGCCACGTATGTGCTGTGGGTACTCACTTTATCACTGGTTGTGCTAAGCATGCTGCCAGGGGTAGGGAGCAGAGGGTACTGATCACAGCAGCTTTGACAGTGTCATTTCAGCTCTACCTCTCGGCTCCCCAGCCCGGTGTGTTTTTCCTGGTTGGCTTATTCTGCCTCTATATCTCTGCTAGCTGCGAGATGGAGCGTTGTTTTTCTTCTTTCCTCTTTTTGGGGTGTCTGATTACTACGTTCCTTCCTCTCAGTCTCCCTTAATTGATCTTTTTGTTGGATCTCTTCCTTATCATATATTCTTTTAAGTTGTAACCTGGCTCTTCTTTCTTAAAACCTTACTGGTGAAGTGTTACAAGTTGCATACAGCAGGAAGCCTTAAATATCTCCGCAGTTTGAAGTTCATGGTCTCTTGCAGTGGGAATAGCGTAGTGTCCCCTGGTGAGATATGAATAATACAGATGACCATTAGCATTATGGACATTTTTTTTGCACGTGCTCCTCTTCCTCCCATTATTTCAGTGTGTTTTCCTGCCATGCTTTGCACATTTGCTCTCCCTGGGCAAGAAAATGGCAGCGTTTGGTCATCTTCCACTTGGCTTCACGTGACAACGTCTATGCATGCACGCTCCATTCGCACATCTTGTGTTTTCCTCTCTGTAGGAAGTTGTCTGTAGGCATGCATGCCTGTTTTCCCTCCTTAAAACCCACAAAAAGATGGAATGCAGCATTTCCTCCTCCTCTTTTTCGGAGTACTTTTATCTTTTATAAAATAATAAACCAAACAGATACTCGTCCTTTGCTGGTTGGTTTTCCCCCCTCTCCCAGCGCTGTGTTCTCTGCATTGTCTTTGCCTTACAATAGAACCATTAAGGTTGGAAAGGACCTCGAAGATCTTCTCATGCTCTGTGTGCCCCCCTGCTGCCCTGACAACCAGCCCTGCACATCCCTGCATTTCCCCCACCCATCTGGTGCCCCTTGTGCTCTCCTTATTCTCTTGCCATAAATCTGCAGGCTGTGCAGGAGATCCTCCACATTTCCATGCTCTTTTTGCAAGCCTTTACATAGCACTGGTCGTAATTCATGTTGGTTCTTTGGTTTGGGTCTGGGCAGTTGAATTAAAGCCATTATTTGACTTGTGTTCCCAGCAACATCTGCTTGTATAGCCACTGTGCCAAGACCTTCATTTGAGCTTGGCCATGCATGCACCCCATTTTGTTACAAGGTTTTGGTTCCCCATTAGAAGAAGTAAGGACCATTTAGGGTTCTGTTCCTTTCCCCAGCGTGCTTTAAGTTGAATCCTCTATTTCCTCTGATAGCATCTTCTCCTAAATCCATCATTCAGTTTCTTTTTCGCTTTCCCAGCTTGCTTATTTCTCCTACACCAAACATCAGGCATTTTTTTCCTCCTTCCCACATTGTACCCACAGCAAATCCTGCAGTCTCTTTTCCTTGTGCAAAAGGGGAAGATGTTAATAACCTTCCCTTAACCTTCCTTTGTTCTGGTGACAAAGCATTCACTTGCATTCTCTTCTCAAACGCACGTTGATATCTGCACTCTTTAAGACAAACTCTGGCATTTCTGCATTGCTTCCCCTTATGGCGTTGGTTACATGAGAACTGTAGGGTCATAGAATGGCCTGGGCTGAAAAGGACCACAGTGCTCATCTCGTTCCAACCCCCTGCTGTGTGCAGGGTCACCAACCAGCAGACCAGGCTGTCCAGAGAACCCATAGGGTGCCATAAGGATCCATAGGGTGCCACAGGGATCAGAGTGCCATAGGAATCCACAGGGAGCCGTAAGGATCCATAGGGTGCCATAGGGACCCATAGCATGCCAGAGGAATCCATAGGGTGCCATAAGGATCCATAGGGTGCCATAGGGACCCATAGGGTGCCATAGGGATTCATAGGGTGCCATAGGGACCCATATGGTGCCATAGGGATCACATAGGGTGCCATGGGGATCAGATAGAGTGCCATAGGAATCCACAGGGTGCCATAAGGATCCATAGGGTGCCACAGGGACCCATAGCATGCCAGAGGAATCCATAGGGTGCCATANGCCACCCCTCTGCTGATGCAGCCCAGGATCCCATCTGCTTTCCGAGCTGTAATCACACACTGCTGCCTCATGGTCAGCTTTTCACCCACCAGGACCCCCAGGTCCTTCTCTGCAGGGCTGCTCTCAAGCACTGCTCCTCCCAGTCTGCATCAATGCCTGCCATTCCTCCGGCCCAAGTGCCAAACCTTGCACTTTGCTGTGCTGAACCTCATTAGATTCACCCAGGCCCACCTTTCAAGTCTGTTGAGGTTATCGAGTCCAACCCCCCACTAAAGCAGGTACCCTAAAATAAATCACAGAATCGACTCTCTTGTAAGTTCATATCCAGTTGAGGACTGTGGGGAGTCTCTTGCTGTGCCAATGATGATATTATGATCGGAACTGATTCTTCTCACATTTCATGAAGACTGGAGGTAGAAAGTAGACAAAAATACAGAGCCATATAAAAAAGAATCAGCTGCCAAATGAGTGAAGCGTCCAGGTCCGGTCCCTTTCAGGATCTTTAGAGTATGACCATCTGCTAAAAGCTTTTCCTCTACAATTCCAGTCTGATCTTAAGCCAGAAACAAAGAAATCTTTCTGTATTTTTCAGGAAATATGCATTGAAAAGGCTCCAGGAGAAAAGCTGGGCATCAGCATCCGGGGTGGAGCGAAAGGTCATGCTGGGAATCCGTTTGATCCTACTGATGAAGGCATCTTCATTTCTAAGGTACCAGACCACAAATTCTGCCCCTTGATGGTGTGCAAGCACTGCTGGGAAGAAAGATGATCCCTGAGAGGATTTGTTTTGCATGCTGTCTCCATTTTTCACTGGCTACACTGATTCTCTTTTAGTCTTCTCCATCCGCTGAAGCATGTGAATGTGTTTCCTTTCACATTCCCTCCTTCACGACAGCTGTAAAATTTCTTCTTTCATTTCCTTTGTTTGCCTTTTTTTTTGCTATGCAATTTTTGGTCCTTTTCCCATTACTTGAACCCGTGCTTTTTTCTTTTCCCTGTCAGTTCCTATTGCTACCCCACTTGCTTGTGGCCTTCCTACCCAATCAGAGATGCATTTGCCTTCGTCGCTGAACACAGTATGACTTCCTTGCTGTGCCTCCTGTGTTCCCTTTCCTTTGTGTGCATTCTCATTTGTCACGTCACTTTTCCCCAGGAAGGAGCACACACTTTTCAACACAGTGCTATGGGCTCTCTACTTCCCATCAGCAAACAACCTGCAGCACCTCCTGGGAAGGCGGGCCTCAGCACATGCACTGTTTACTCCAGAAAGTCAGCGCCATGTGATTGCAGTGCAGAACGTACTAATCAAGCAGCAGCCATCAGAGCCACCCGTGGAGTGTCAGTGAGTTGGAAGGGATTCCAGGCAGATTGTACAAGGTTTTCATAGAATCATACAGTCCTAGAACGGCCTGGGTTGCAAAGGCCCACAGTGCTCATCCAGTTCCAACCCCCTGCTGCGTGCAGGGTTGCCAACCAGCAGCCCAGGCTGCCCAGAGCCACATCCAGCCTGGCCTTGAATGCCTGCAGGGATGGGGCATCCACAGCCTCCTTGGGCAACCTGTTCCAGTGCCTCACCACCCTCTGGGGGAAAAACTTCCTCCTTTTCCCGACACTTATCAAAAAGTATTGCAGCTTCTTTGCTATCAATCAAGAGAGCAGGGTGGTGAACAGTGCAGTTTCATGTCTCTTGCTTCCTTTGAATGTTCATATTAATGTCACTGTTTCTTTCTCTAGCTGCTATGTTAAGAGCAGAAACACTGTCCTTGCTCTGAAGAGACTTTATCCATGCTGAATGGTGGACCCTTCATATCTGCCAGTTAATCATTCCTAATAATGAGCTGCTGCCCAGGGAGGTGGTGGAGTCACCTACCCTGGGGATGTTCAGGAGCCGTGGAGATGTGGCACTTGGGAACGTGGTTTAGTGGGCATGGTGGGGTGGGTTGGGGTTTGGATTTGGTGGTCGCAGAATCACAGAATGGCCCGGGTTGGAAGGGACCCCAAGGATGATGAAGATCCAACCCCCCACCACACGCAGGGCCACCAACCTCCCCATTTCACACCAGCCCAGGCTGCCCAGGGCCCCATCCAACCTGCCCTTCAACACCTCCNGCAGAGCGGGGCTGGGCTCTTCTCACTGCTGACAGGTGACAGGACGAGGGGAAATGGCCTCCAGTTGTGCCAGGGGAGGTTTAGGTTGGATATCAGGAAACACTTCTGTACAGAAAGGGCTGTTAAGCACTGGGATGGGCTGCCCAGGGAGGTGGTTGAGTCACCATCCCTGGATGTGTTTAACAGCCATCTGGATGTGGTGCTCAGGGCCATGATCTAGCAGAGGGCTGTTAGAGTTGGGGTGGGATGGTTGGGTTGTGGTTGGACTTGGTGATCTTTGAGGTCTTTTCCAACCTGAGCAATTCTGTGACTCTATGAAAGTGCCCCTCTCTGTGATGCCCTCTGCAGTGGCAGCTTCTCAGCACCGCAGTGTTTGCAGTACTGCGTTAGGAAGTCAGGATAATGCCATCACAGTAACAGTCTATAGTTATAGTCTATCATTTTTCTGGATATTACAGGCTTGGAAGCTATACCCGTGAATGACTGTGCACTTAAAGTCTCCTTTTGCTTTCTGGGTCGTAGGAAATGAAGATGGCTTTACATCCGTCAGTAACGGGTCACCATTGTTAGTTAATTAACCCGCGCTTTCCAGTCTGAAGCTTTCAATTCCTGGCCAATGGTTCTCACTCTGTAGCTGTTTGATTTCAGATGAGATTTGTGTCAGCATCTGAGGCAAAGCGATGGGTCAGAACTGCAGATGCATTTCTTCTGTATTCGCTCAGAGGGCGCAGAGTGAAATATTCCTGTTCTCTGTGCTGGAGTGTAGAGTGACAGAGCAAGGCTGGGAGAAGCACACTGCATTGCCAGAATTGTTGCCTCCCCGGAATAGAAACTGTTGCTTGTCTGATAAAAATAGTCCGTGTGGAGGTGAGGGAGCAGGGCACTCTGCACTGGGACGCGTGCAGTAGTGCTGGAGATTAATGTGAGGAGTGGGTGAAGCTCAGCTCCAGTCGTTTCCGTCATCAGAATGGGACTTTGAGGTCCACCAGCCCTTGTGCAGCCCTGGGGAGGTGCCCGTCTCCACAGTGCCCTAAAAGCAGCATTTACTTTTTTACCCTTTATGGGAGCAAAGTGAGCTCTGGTGCGGTGGGATCACCTGGAATGAGTGAGAATTGAGTGATATTTGTGCTGTCTGCTTGGCAAGGAAGAGCAGTGTCAGGGTGACATGGCTGCTGGATGGCAAACCCGCCTCACGCTGGTGGACTGCTGACATTCTTCTGATGAGTGCATCCACAAACGAGCGGTGTTCCTGAAAGCACTTTTAGCCTGGTGTAACTTTGTATTAGGATAATTTCATAGAGTCACAGAATCCTAGACTGGCCTGGGTTGAAAAGGACCACAGTGCTCATCTGGTTCCAACCCCCTGCTGTGTGCAGGGTCGCCAACCAGCAGCCCAGGCTGCCCAGAGCCACATCCAGCCTGGCCTTGAATGCCTGCAGGGATGGGGCATCCACAGCCTCCTTGGGCAACCTGTTCCAGTGCCTCACCACCCTGTGTGTGGAAAGGTCACAGAGCCATGGAATGGTTGGGTTGGGTTGGAAGGGTCCTTACAGGTCACAGTACCATGGAATGGTTGGGTTGGAAGGGTCCTGGAAGGTCATAGAAGCATAGAATGGATTGGGAGTGTCCTGGAAGGTCATAGAGCCATGGAATGATAGAATGCATTGGGTTGAAATGATTCTTAAGGCTCACAGAATCATAGAATCATAGAACAGCCTGAGTTGGAAAGAACCTCAAAGATCACTGAGTTCCAACCCCCTGCTGTGTGCAGGGTCACCAACCAGCAGACCAGGCTGCCCAGAGCCACATCCAGCCTGGCCTTGAATGCCTTCATGGCACTTTGGGAGAAGAAAGTTGGATTTTGGTGGAGAGGAGGGGGATTTTTTTGATAGGAGCCTTTGCATTGGGAAGGGACACGGTACAGCAGCAGAATTTCTGGGGTAGCGCAGACCTCAGTGTCTGAAGAAATAGGATCTGAGCTGCGGCTCTGCCATCCGCTGCATTGGGGTGGGGTGGGGGTGAGGGCTGGGGGAGGGCAGCAGGAATTCCTGAGCCTCTCAGCTGCCATTGTAAGCCAGCAGCCCACCCGGCCACCAGAGCTATTTTGGTGAGTGCTGCCATGACATAGGAACTGGGGAATGTGCTCTGAGCTGAAAGGGTCTTTCTGCTGCACCGCCGGCAGCTGGGAGGAGGAGGAGGCTGCAGCATTGTTCTCCCATTATCCCCGCTTCGCTGCTGAAGGCTTTGGTGGGGTAACAAACACTCTTTTATGGTACTAAAGGAGAAAAGGTCAGTGCTTCGGGTTCCGTTCAGCGTGGAAAGGGGTCTGTGCTCTGCTCCCCACTGTTACTGCTGCGAGCGTGCATAGCGATGAAATGGGCCCGTAGAACAACGTGTGTGCGTGCAGATGGGATGCATGGAGAACAGTGATGTGGCGTGACTGCGTGGGAGCTCAGTGGAGCAAGATGAGAGATTTATGTTGTTGTGTGTGCTGGAAGTACGCTGGGGTGAGACGGCTGGTGCTTGGCAGTGTGGTGGAGCTGAGAATGCTGCAGGAGGGGGAAGGCCATGTGCTGCTCTTGGAGTTGCTTTTGCTGGAGAGCAGCAGAGTTACTGAGCTGCTGAAATGCAAATAGGAACGTAAATGAGAGCAAGGAGTGTGCACCAGCCTGCTGATAACTGAGTGTGTGCATTGCATGCTGACAGCAAGCTCCTCTCTTGGAAGTATGCAAGGCTTGGCCTTCAAAAGTGGATTTCCAGCTATGTTCAAAGAAACAAATCAGCTACCAACAAAACTGCCAGAGAGCCTGGCCTCTAAAGGAAAACTGTTGCAGCTCTATTTTGAAGCCGGTGTGACTCTTTTGCAACTGCATAACCCCGAGGGTTTCCATGAACTGAGCTAAAATTTTTTTCTTCTCTCCTGTGAGGAAAGGCTGAGGGAACTGGGCTTGTTCAGCTTGGAGAAGAGAAGGCTGCGGGGAGACCTCATTGTGGCCTTCCTGTACTTGAAGGAAGTGTATAAACAGGAGGGGAACGGCTGTTTGTGAGGGTGGGTGGTGACAGGACAAGGGGGAATGGTTTTAAACAAGGAGAGGTTGAGGTTGGATGTTAGGAGGAAGTTTTTCCCCCAGCGGGTGGTGAGGCACTGGAACAGGTTGCCCAAGGAGGCTGTGGATGCCCCATCCCTGCAGGCATTCAAGGCCAGGCTGGATGTGGCTCTGGGCAGCCNGAGGGTGGTGAGGCACTGGAACAGGTTGCCCAAGGAGGCTGTGGATGCCCCATCCCTGCAGGCATTCAAGGCCAGGCTGGATGTGGCTCTGGGCAGCCTGGACTGCTGGTTGGCGACCCTGCAAACAGCAGGGGGTTGGAACTCAATAAGCATTGTGGGCCTTTGCAACCCAGGCCATTCTAGGATTCTATGATGATTCTATGATTATGGCTCCCTTTGGGTCCCTATGGCACCCTATGGATTCTTCTGGCACTCTGTGTGATTCCTATGGCACCTTATGGATCCCTATGGGACTCTATGTGATCCCTATGGCACTCTACCTGATCCCTATGGCACTCTGTGGATCCTTATGGCACCCTATGGTTCCTTATGACACCCTATGGATCCCTATGGCATCCTATGGATCCCTATGGCACTCTATCTGATCCCTATGGCACCCTGTGGATCCCTATGGCACTCTATCTGATCCCTATGGCACCCTATGGATCCCTATGGCACCCTATGAATCCTTATGGCACCCTATGGATCCCAGTGGCACCCTATGGGTTCTCTGGGCAGCCTGGTCTGGTGGCTGGCACACAGCAGGGGGGTTGGAACGAGATGATCATTATGGTCCTTTCCAACCCAGGCCATTCTGTGATTCTGTGATCCTATGAAATGGTGAGAGCAGAGAGCCAAGTTGCTTCCCACTGCAGAAAGGGAAGTGGCTTCTGTGGTTGCTTTGGTGCAGGAGGTGATGTGAACAAGGCAGAAAGAACAGCCCAGCAGGAGGGAAGAATATACATGAATGAGAGTGCGGGGGCATTGGTGGGGAAAGAAGCAAGTACTGAAAGCTGCAGAAGCAGGAGGGGAAGATGATGCCAGGCACAGAAGACGACAATGCTGTGTGCAGAGAAAGCAAGGGGCACTGGTCCTGAAAGTTTTAAAGCGAGGTTAGGACCCATCTAGAACTGCAGAAGGCAAAGCAGAAGTGATTGCAAACCCCATCTAGCACAGGTAAAGCTTTTGGCACTACTGCTGCCCTCTGCCCTCCTGTGTTGCTGTCTCTGATACATGCTGGAAACTCAGCAAAGAGAAAATCCTGATGCCACAGATGTCACAGATTACAGAGCTAGCTGTCTTTCCTGGGTTGTTTAAAATCTCACATCTCTGTCTCCGTTTCCTTTGCCCTCCCTGCATCACACCTATTCTGCTGAGTTGCTGCCTGCTCCCTTGGTGCTGCACATCCTCAGGCTTAGCCCCGGTTCCTTTCCTGCTGTCACCCCTTTGCTGATATCAGCAGAGATGAAATCTCTCTTTGTTCTCCCATTGTTTCAGATCATCTCTTCTACCCATCTGTTTCATTCCATTGAGACAGCTCTTCTCTCATGTGTGTCTATCATCTCATGACTGTGTCACCAGCTTTGTCTTACATCGTTCCTCCCCATCCTCCCAAGCTTTGGCTTTTCTCTCCTGGCTGTCCACAAAAAAAAACATGTTTCATCAGGAGAACATTTGAAGTATTTCCAGCATCTCTTCGTGTAACTGAGTAGCTGGAAGCAAGGGGAGGGCCAGCCCCGTGCAAGCAGCTGTCCCTTTGTGAGCAGCCCAAGAGCTGAGCAGCATTTGAGAGCCTATGGCTGAGCCTGGGAGCGCCCGGTGCTGGAATGTGCAGCAAAGCACTGGAATGCTGGGTGTGGGGCAGCATCTATAAATGTCCCATCTCAGAGGAAGGGCCAATTAGCGCACGTTTGTCTTCTCCCAGCTGTCTTTTGCTCAGCCCTACCTTTGCTCTGTTTGAAAAAATCCCATCTGCTTTGGCTGTGAGATATGAGCTCCAATGACAGCAAGGTTCTGGCTGCACCCAGCCCATGTGGTGACAGCCTGGAAGATTCAAGCAGTCCAACCAGCAGAAATCATGCAGCTCACAGGGCTGGAGCACCCTTGCCACAAAGAGAGGCTGGGAGAGTTGGGGTCCTCCAGCCTGGAGAAGAGAAAGCTCTGGGGGGGACATCTTACAGCAGCCTTACAGTACCAAAAGGGGCCTGCAAGAAGCTGGAGAGGGACTTTGTACATGGCTGTGTAGTGCTAGGGCAAGGGATAATACAAGAAGGTAGGTTTAGATTGGATATAAGGACAAATATCTTCGCAGTGAAGGTGATGAGGCCCTGGCACAGGCTGACCAGAGAAGTGTGAGTGCCCCATGTCTGGGTGTGCCATGGGCAGGCTGGGCTGGTGGAAGTGTCCCTGCTGTGGCACAAGGGTTGGGAGTAGGTGATCTTTAAGGTCTCTTCCAACCCAACCCATTCTATGCTTTATGATCTTTAAGGACCCTTCCAACCCAACCCATTCTATGCTTTATGATCTTTAAGGTCTCTTCCAACCCAACCCATTCTATGCTTTATGATCTTTAAGGACCCTTCCAACCCAACCCATTCTATGCTTTATGATCTTTAAGGTCTCTTCCAACCCAACCCATTCTATCATAGAATCATCATAGAATCACAAGGTTGGAAAGGACCTATAAGATGATCTAGTCCAACCATCGTGGTTTATGATTCTGTGATATGACCTTTCCAACCCGACTTGTTCAATGGTTTATGATCTTCAAGGACCCTTCCAATCCAACCTATTCTATGGTTTATGATTCTGTGATATGACCCTTCGAACCCAACACATTCTATGGTTTAGAATCTTTAAGGACCCTTCCAACCCAACCCATTCTATGGCTTATAATCTTTAAGGACCCTTCCAACCCAACCCATTCTATGGCTTATAATCTTTAAGGACCCTTCCAGCCCAACCCATTCTATGGCTTATAATCTTTAAGGACCCTTCCAACCCAACGCATTCTATGGTTTAGAATCTTTAAGGACCCTTCCAACCCAACCCATTCTATGG